>JPKD01000518.1:0-48545 GCA_000750935.1 Pseudogymnoascus sp. VKM F-4519 (FW-2642)
GTTATCGCTTACGACTTTTGACAAGTGTCCGGATTGTTTTGTCAACCGCCTTCGAACATAGGTCATGTGATCGTCTATGTTATGTAATCCTATATAGCCTCACCCACGTCTCAAGCTCACAACCACATAACTCCAACCTTATCACACGCTGATATGTGTGCGTCTATCTGATTAAAATTCGCAAACTGCATCAGAATCAGAAACACTGGCCTGATTTGTAATTCAGGCACTGGAAATATACAAATTATCAATATCGTCGGCATGAGACTTCCCCAGGAGATCTGTGACGCCGTAAGAGCTGTGATATGCTGTTCTAACTTGATACCAGCCTGGTGCTAACATACTCATTACAGATTGTGTTATGCGTTGAGAATGAAGCAAATTGCATTTCTCCATACAAGGGGTTCAATCCTCGACGCAACGCGGTACAATACCTCACATCACTGCGCCTAGTCAATAGAGGTTTTTGTGCCATTGCCTCGCCGCTGCTCTTTCGACACATCGTGGCCATATGTGTTCCCTTTCAAAAAGAATCGCCTCTAGTGAGACTTATCGAGATTTCTAAAAGTCCCTATGCCGTATATGTACAACGGCTCGACGTCGGGTTTCGGTTCTTTGACAATTTAAGCGCTGAATCGGTCTCATTATATCAGGAAGACCTTGCCGGAATATTACCAGGTTGCTTAGCTAGACTTCCAAATATTAAGGCCCTTGGGTTCCACGACGCGTCTTTTTCTTTGCCCTGGGAAAATGAGACAACAGCCACTAAAACCGTCATTGCTGCATTGCGCTATGGGCTGCTTTCAAGCTTGACTGAACTGGAATTCACACTCCCACTTGCTCCTGACTTTGGGAAGTTATTGGACAACAAACCTGGCACATTACAAATACCCATCGAAAATACCCTACGGGGCCTTCGTCACCTAGGGTTGCACATTGGTGGGAAACTGAGTCCATATACTCACTCTGACCGGACTCATGCGTTCTATATCTTCCAGCTTGTTGAACTCGCTGTCAATATTACTTCCCTTGCAATAAGCAGTGATTCTTTGATAGTTCTCACAAACTTCGAATTTACCCGTTTGCTCCGCCTCAAACATGTTGATTTGGAAGGGGTGGAAACTTCAGCCGATGACCTCACTTCCCTCATTACACAATCGAAAGAATCAATTAGAAGCATTCGGTTCCATAAAATTACAATCAACTCTGGGTTATGGGAAAGCATATTTAGGCAAATGGGCAGACTATCACACCTATTCGATGTTGACATTGGTCCATGCGGATACTCATCCACAGGAGCAACCCAAAGATTAGCTACACAGCCGCAACACCCTCCTACTTGGCCACAAGCTATCTTGTCTCAAAATGTTAACGACGGTTCAGCACTTCGCAACTTACTATTGCAAGTGAACACGAACAGAATTGCCGCAGGGTTGCCTACGATGCCAGAAGGTCCGTAAAGGTGCACTTATTGGGGTTTTCAGTACGGTCTGTATGGAATCAACAGGGTCTAGTATATTCTCCTAGAATATTGATAGATGAATATATTCAGTACGTAAGCCTCTGCTTGACTCTCACAAGCATGGTGTTAAATTGATCATAGCCGCTTGTGGCAAAGAATATGAATGGGTGTGTAGACAAATGACTTCGCGCGATTTTCACGATGTGACCTGTGAAAATAACTCTTTTTAGAGAGCTACAGATAAAAAAAAAGTGAAATGTCTGATTAGAAGCTACAAATCCGAATATTCGAGTAGAATATCAACTGTTCTGGAAGTTATATGAGTTGCAATGATCAATTTAAGCGAGCTTAACCGCCTTCATATGTTATAACCACCATACATCTGCAACTCTCTTACCTTCAACAACAACAACCATCAAAATACAACAACTTCAGATTAAGTTAGTTGAGTAATTGACTGCATTTACTATTGAAAAGGAAGCTGCTGGTGTCTTGAAAAGCCTATACACCATCCTCACAATGGTAGGCCCAGTGAGGTCCAGGCGTGGAGCGCAGAGGTCGACTACAACGTATGGCTACAGACGAGCCTTGAAAGATATTCGTCAGCCTGGGAAAAGAGCAGTTAGTGACATCGCAATATTCATATAATATTATGCATGCTAATATACCTCGCTAGACGCCCGAGGACAGAAATGGATACAAGAAACTGCTTGAAGAACTTCGTAAACGTGAAGACCACCTCACCAAGGCGAAGCCAGTAAGTTGCAATTAAACCCATGACGCGTGTTTATATTTCAAATTTTTAGGCCTAATGCAGTGTTACTTCCCCAGGGAAAGAAAAATGGGGAGAATGACTCCGGAGAGGACGAAGAATATGAAGTTGAGAGTCTCCTTGATTCACGTGTTAAGGACGGGGAGCTCAGATTTTACGTCCTGTGGAAGGGATTTTCGATGGAGGAGGCTACATGGGAACCGCGCTCTAACTTGGAGAATTCGACGGAAACTATTGATGAATATTTCGATGTCCATCCTGGCAACCCTGGTGGACCCAAGGCAAACAATCGCCTCGGCCGTCCATCTCTGAAGGCGACTGAGAAAGCAACATAGGCTGAACAGACATTCTAACCTCCGTATGTCTGCTGGCATTACTGTTGCCTGCTGCCTACTGCCTGTTGCTCTGTTGATATTTGGAAGGCTTTTTTGCTTTATTCTTTGGCGTTCAACGGGAGGGGTTTGAATGTCGATCGTCTACAATTGCGTTGAGTCAAACAGAACACGAAGGTCCAACTATCAGACCATGAAGCTTCAAAAACCAATAACTTTTGACATCTACTGGTGGAATTACAATGAAGGGGCCTATATTACATGCGCGGACCTTCGTTATAACCCGATCTGGTCCACACCTCCATTCTTTGTCATAAAAGGTTCAAAACAAAAGGGATGATCTGCATAAATATGCTTCAAGAGGTCACTCCTAGTTAGCAATATCACCAATTGCAACAAATGATGCTATAGTACTTTATATATGTGACGAAATGTTTGCCTTTCTTCAACAGCAGTACGTTGTCAACTAAGAAGCTGAGGTGTGGCTTCCTGCTAGCGCGGTCTCGGATCGTCAGATCGTTATCGCGGCAACTAATACTCCAGCTCGGCGTCATACCGAACTATTTCCAGCACTTACTTCTCTGAGCTACATCACAAACCCGAGCCCTGCCATCACCCTCAGATTCCACACACCATCGCTATGGATTCCGTACGCGCTGCTCTGCAGCCCATCACACACAACCTCCCCGCGCCGATCCGTGAACTCGGAGTCTCTATCCTCGGCAGACAATGCTACGACACGCTTCTCCTTGAAATCGACCCAACCGCGACCGAATGCATCAAGCTCGCCATCTCCAAAGGCCTCGGAATCGGCATCATTGGCGCCAGCTCCGTCGTCAAGGTTCCCCAGATCCTCAAGCTCGTCAACTCGAAATCCGCGTCGGGTATCTCCTTCCTCAGCTACCTCCTTGAGACGTCGGCATACCTGATCGGCTTGGCGTACAATGTTCGCTCGGGCTTCCCGTTCAGCACGTTTGGCGAGACGGCACTCATCGTGGTGCAGAATATCGTGATCTCAGTGCTAGTGCTGAAGTACAGCGGACGCGCCACGCAGGCTGCGATCTTTGTCGCAGCGCTCGCAATGGGCCTGACGACGATGTTCAACGCTGATCTGGTGAACATGAAGACACTGAGCTACTTCCAAGCTGGTGCTGGAGTTCTGGGAGTCGCGAGCAAGTTACCGCAGATCGCGACGATCTATCAGCAGGGAGGAACTGGACAGTTGAGCGCATTTGCTGTAAGTCACAAGATGTCCCCAAGCCATGTATACAGTATGCTGATTTTGATGCGCAGGTCTTCAACTTTTTGGCTGGCTCGCTGTCACGCATCTTTACAACCCTACAAGAGGTGGATGACAACCTGATCCTATACGGATACATTGCTGGATTTGCCCTCAATGCTGTGCTGGCCGCTCAGATGGTATACTACTGGAATGCACCATCCAAGAAGTCCGCGGAGAAGCAAAAGGAGAAGCCAGCTGTTGGTCAATCCACCGCCACTCCAACGAAGGGTAAGGGCAAGAGCCCAACTACTCGTCGCCGCGGATAGTCTCTGACGCTTGGTATTTCTCGTTTCCGTAGCTTGACTCCTGATACGCAGTTGATGTCGCTATTTAATATTTTAATACTATAATATCGACTTTGAAAGAAGTGCCATGAGTTCGCTCCATGATGATATCCGCTGTTTGATGCTTATTCCCTCGAGATGTTGAGACTCTGAATAGCCACACTCATACGTATGATCATAGTAGCCCAATACAAATCCATTATTAGGTAAATAGGGACTTGCCACTGTAAACTTATAGTAAGATTACTTCATAGGCTGCTGAAAATCAAACATCAAAGAAAGGGAGAGCCAGGACGACAAATTACCCATTTGACAGCCTTGCCAGATCGACAGCTCCACCGATTGTCAGCCTTGCATTGTCCACCTCGACGAACCCCCACGACACTTTGATGGTATTTATCCGTACAATCATACTCCTTGTTACCATCGCAAGATACAAGTGAAATTCGCCCAGCATGACGAGCCTCAACTCCGATGAAATGCGCGCCATTGACCAGACGCGAACGCGACTGGATCAGCTAACCAAGAGCATCGGCGCCCTCAAGAACGACATATTACGATCTCCAGTCATGCCACCAATGTACGAATACCCCAACTACCCCATTCAGAAGATGGGAAGTCCAAATGGGGTATAAACTGACAATACATATACAGAGACTCAATCCAAGTACACTCCACAATCCTCGCCCAAAGCCTCAAAAACATCACCGACCACCTCTCCAAACACTCCGACCTCTTCGCGCAAACGGTCGTCTACCCCTCCACCAACTTCCCCGGCCGGACCCAGGAAGGTCTAGTCGGGCAACTACTACGCAAGAAGCTCGAGCCGAGCGCCGAGAGCTGGGTCGAGGAAGGGCGCGCACTGGGAAAAACAGAGAACGTGGGGGGAGGACAAGATGAGGACCTTGATGAGCTGTGGAGCTTCGCAAAGGATTACGTGTTACCTCAAGTTGCGAAGGCGGCGCAGCTGAGTAGGTCTTCGCTGGATGATATATATGCCGAGAGCGACGAGGAGGAAGAAGAGGAGGAGGAGGAAGGGGAGGAGGAAGATGGTGAGAAGAAACATGCTTATGGAGATGGTGGGAGTCGAAATCCGGCGGGGATCTCAAGAGATCTCAATGCTATCACGCGGTTTATGACGACGGGTACGGCGACTGGCAACTGAATCCTGGATGTGGAATTCTTGGTGTGAGATGTTCCATATGGGAATCACGTTGAAGATGCTGCGCTTCCCTGTATATCCTGAAGGTAGCCAGCCACCCACTAAACGCGGCAACTCACATTTATACCAGTGGCTAGTATCGAGGGATGGTGGTCTATGAAAAGGCTCTGATGGAACAGGAGGTTTTGAAGGCCTCGCGTCTATACCCAAAAGGTCGATCCTATCAACGACGCAGCAATAGTCACGGATTGCGGTCATTCCTGCGAGCGTGATAGACAATGCTGGGCGAAATCCTCTTGTTGGGCTTTGCGGATCGTTTCAATATCTCAATTTTGGGCGGAACCAAGGTGGATATAGGCTGTGCGGAGGCTACAGCTTCGACTAGAGACAGCGAAGCAGTCGCACGGACGAAGTTTTCTTCTGTCTCGTACGCAACCAAAATATAATACCGAAGCAAGAAGCATAAATAAATAAAAACATACAACAGTTGGTATTCGCTAGCTAGCACCCGTATGTGATAGTTATGGAGCTGTAGTGGTATAAATATCGTCGCAGGCGACGAAATGCGGAGGTGACACGAGGTAGATAGGAGACAAGTTATGTACAAGGCAGGAACCCCAAGGACTGAAACAGTAGTCATAGTCCCCCAGTTGTTAAACCGCAAATCATCGGGTACTGGCGCTTATATGCCCAGCACCTCCGTCCCTAACCCTTCTCATGGCCATGCCTCTCTTCGAAGATCTCGTCCCATTTCAGCTCCTCCACCCACTTCGGCTCTTCCCCTGTCGAGTCCACACTTCCCTCCCCATCGCTGCCGATCCAATTCACTCCCTCATGCTCCTCGCGATCCAAGCTATCGATCTTCTTCAGCGACGACGGCAACGCCTTATTTCTTATATACCCCCTTAGCTTATTTTGCCCCGAAAACATAATCTTCTGCATCATAGCAGAGCGCTGCCGCTCGACCTCGCGCCGCTCAATGTTCCCTCTCACATATTCATCCAGAGCGGCCGGCTGGTGCCGCTCGCGCCTATACGCCGGTGATGTGACGCGGTCCGCGAGGGCTGCGGCGTCCATTATCGCGCAGTTCGCACCGCGGCTAAGGGTGTTGCTCATGTTGAAAACGGCGTCGCCAAGGAGGGTGATATTAGGGGAAGAGGTCCAGGGGTGGACGGCCTCGCTTTTGCGAACGATGTTCACGTAGGCTGTGTCAAGACAGACCATCTCGGCGAGCTCGCGAAAGCGAGGGTGGATGCCCGGCTGAGAAGTGCGAGCGAGCACCTCGGCTTGTAGCTCAGACTGGGTGAGTTCGTTAGGGGAGCAGCGGCGGTTGTGGAAGTTGGCGTGGGGAGACCCGGCGCCGAGCATGATGTAGGAGTCTTCGGGATCGATGGTGTGCTGGGTGTAGCGTGTAGAAAAGGGGGCGAGGGGATTCTGCCAGGGGGCGAGCATGATATATTGATTGTTTGGGCAGAAGGTATACGTAGAGTTAGCTTTAGGACCATACAGATGAGCGTGGCAGGACGGGAAGTTTTACCATTGATCTACCGGGGGACCCTAATAACTTCAAGGCCCTTTCTGTAAGCGGGATCTTGAAATAAATGACTACCATGCCCAAGTCCTTAATGGTAGCATGGTTGAGCAACTGCTTTCGAACATTCGAGTTCGTGCCGTCTGCACCCACTAAGAGGTCACACTCGTCGGTACTCCCGTCACTGAAAAATGCTCTCACTCTTCCATTCGGCAGCACCTCATAGCGCTCGAAGGAAATACCTGTCCGGACAAAGGAAGCCTCCTTCACGAGGGCTTCTCTCAGGTGCCATCTCGACACAGAGAACTGGTCCTTCGTGGGGTCCGAGTCCCAGGTGAACATCTTGTTGCCATTTCCCTTGAAAAACTCGATCTTCTCCCCTCCCTCCGGCTGCTCCCCAATGCCGAAGGCGAGGTCTGCCCAGATGTCGGTCTTCAGTTTGCGCTTTAGCATCGACAGCGTGGTGCCCGACAGCATCACGCGGAACCCGACAACGCGATCATCGATAGCTTTGTACCGCTCGTAGCATGATAGCCGTATTCCCGGTGCTGAATGGAGTACCTGTGCGAGGACGAGACCTCCGATACCAGCGCCGATGATAATAACCTTCAATGAGTCGACGTCGTTAGATGTAGTTCCCGGCATCTCGGATTCGGGATCTGCCCGGTCAGGGATAGTCTCATCACCCTGGTCTAGAAAAGTTGCCAGGGTCCTTTGCAATGGCAACATCAGATGTAGGGCAGGACAATGTCCTTTGCCTTCTGTGTGGTTTTTATATCGTGTCCTGTGGCGATTCTTAGTTAAAACTTTGGTGTCAACCTAGATACCGTGAAAAATATGATATGGGGAAGGTATAGAAGTCATTAATATGATAAAAATATAGACTGGTCTAGATCCTGGTCTAGAGTGGCATGATTTCGAGCTGCAGAGTATAAACTACACATCACATCGTCATCCCGCGATTTTATTCTGCCAATCAATCCGTTATCTGGAGTAGTTTCCGGCGCTACGTATTCAAGTCCTTATCAATTCTACGCTGAACAATCGCACAGTTCGAATCTTGTTAACAGACCAAAAAAGTTTTTTCGCCAAGTAAGTCCCTGCGTTTTCGGTTCTGGCAATCGGCGACTACAAAAATCCTTCTACTCCCACATCTTCATTGCATCTAGTGCTCTCCCCGGCTCCTTCCACTCATGTCGCGGAGGGTAGGGTGACTTGTCAAAAATGCGGAACCCTCCGAGTACCGCCAATGGTGCGACTCCATTTTGTAGAACTTCCATTCAAACTCGGCAGCGATCCATATGTTTTAGTTCGTGACGACATACTAATTCCAGGTTGTTTAGCTATATCTCAATTACGTACAACCCGAAACATACTCACCTCGCCTGTGCCATTCTTGTTGAAGGTGATAGTGTTGGCGTTATTTGAGTCCTAGTACCAGAAATCCTCCTCGCAAAGGATCGAGAGAGGATACTCGGTCATCCTGCAAGTATTTCAAACTAGAAAGCAGCGCGCGTAGGGGCTAGTTTATATTATAGCGAGCCTCGCTTCATTGGTATGGGGGCTGGTGGGAGGCGGCTGTGATTGTTCTTTCAGTATGGCGCAATATAAGGGGTGTTGAGAAGTCCGAATCGAGAGAAAATGTATACTGCCATCTGGATATCCTCCACTGTGCATGTCTCTCCCCAGCATCGAAAGCTCCAGCTCAAGCTCCGAGAGTATTATTCAGCTCCTCCAACCCTCTTACTCAAAATAACATACGCCTCCTCCACCTCCCTCCCATCCCTCAACACCCTCGGCAGCGGGCTAAACTCATCTTTCCCATACCCAATCCCCTCATAAAACCCCTTAGCAACCACATTCCTCGTAAAACAACTCAACATAACCTTCTCCACCCCGATCCTCCTCGCCACACCCTCCACAAGCATCATAAGCCGCCTCCCCAGCCCAGACCGCCTCAGCGACGGCGCAAGGTGAATCTCATAAACGTAGAGGACCTCTTGCTCATCTTCGATCGTGGGCATAAAACTGACAAATGCTTCAATATCTCCTGGCTTCCCCGTTTCTTCTTCCCCATCATGAGGTTTGGTGCTGCGAACGAGGAGATATTTCAACTCGAGTAAGCGCATCTCTCGCCGTTTGGCGGCAGGTTTCCATCCTTGCTTGCTGGCGGAGTAATCCCCTTTACTGCTTTCTTCTACCAGGGAAAAGCAAGTCGTGAGTTCATCGCGGGTGAGATTGGATGAATTTTGGAGCTCGATTGTGTATTTCTCCTCAGTTGCGGGGTGGGTGAAAGACGTCCATGGGGTGCTGTGGATGTTAGTCATGTGAGCCTCCATTGGCAAGGACGTACTTACTCAGTTGGCAAATAATCCTTGATAAAATCAAGAAGGCTCTTCGCATTCGCAATATCAATCCCGAGAGGCTTCTTAGTATTTGCCATTCTGTGCGTTAGATCTCAAAAAAATCCAAAGCTCCCGCCCTCCTCGTGCTGTTTACAATTACCCAATCCAGCGCTCTCAAAAGCGGTGAGATGGAGCAGAATTTATAATCTCCGTCATCTAGCCCGCCGCGCCTCTCGATGGATTCATGCGATTTGTTCGAGGACGGTTATATGCGAAACCTCCGATTGATTGTTTAGGTTGTGGAGGATGCGATGGATTAGTCGGCCCGCCGCCACGGTTTGTGCGCGGTGCATAGATCATGGTCGGAATCGCTTCTTTGCTAGCGAAGCGGCAAGGCGACCGAAATCCCGATTCGGGCCTACGGTCAGCTTGGAACATGTAAGTTGCCCTTTCCCAAGTTGCTACTGCTTTATAGTTCAGTTATGAGGATTGTGCGCTAACTGAAGTAGTTCTTACAACGAGGGAAGGTGCTGAGCCTATGGCGACGAGTTTTACGAGACACGAAGCGCATCGCCGATCTCAAGACGAGGGCGGAGACAAGAAAGATGGCAAGGGATGAGTTTGAGCGGAATAAAGACGTGAAGGATATTGTAAGTTTACACACCCAGTGCTTGCCAATGGGAGGGGTGGATGTGATGTGGTGGGGGGAGAGTGTTGCGATATTGCCTTCTTCACTCGGAGCTATCAAAACCCGGCATTGGATTTATTGAGACTGAAGCTAATGATGAGGGAACAGTCACAGATCAAATACCTCATATCAACGGGGAAATCACAATGGGATGCCACGGAGCGATATATCGACGGGTTATGAGATCTCCCTCGTTGATCCTAGGCCCATACCATACGAAGCAACAATCCGCCGCCAGACGCAAGAATATCTAGCCGCGGAGTTGCAGGAGGGAGAGCGAATGGATATTTTGGGCACGAAGCCAAGCAAAGCAAGCTTCAAAGAAGAGAACCCATAGAGTGTATAGAGCGGTTTTGTACATATTGTAATATATCATACACTTCCCCAGTCTACTATCTATTCCAACATTCCCAAAACGCCATAAATGCTATGCCCCTTCACATCTGTATGTCTTACAACCCTTCCTCTCCCTCTAAGCCTTCCTATCCCCCTCGACAGGTCCAATGCGCGTGTGTCGTCCCCCAATTGCCCGTCCCGTCTCCTCAAAAATAGTCTTCAATCCCCAATCGAATCCTCCACCCCAACTCATCCCTGGCGCTGCTTATGCTTCGGGTTCAACGAGCAGATAATATACACATGTCCCTTCCCCTTCTTCCCTCCCTTCCTCCTAACAGACTACATATATCGCATTAGCCTCGATCCCTCTCCTCTCTGGACCCGGCGCAGAGAAACATACCTTACACCCCTCACAAAGCTTCTTCACCGAACTCCTAACCTTCATCCCCCTAACCTGCTCTGTCACCATCACACCCGCATCCATCTTCGTCGCCACTGCCACAACAGTCGGCCTTGTCGTCGCAGCCGCCGTCTTCGCTAATGCTACGGATGAGAGTGCCCGCGTGGGAGCTACGCATTTGGTGAGGGATGGGCGCAGGGCGCTGCGCGCGGAGAGGAGGAGGCGCGGGAGCATTGTTGGGTTGGTGTGGGAGAGGCGGTGGGGTAGTGTATCGCCGGGTGAGTGAGGTGGTTGTGGTTTGTGTGTGGTGGTGGTGGGCGTGCGGATTGGAGGTGTTGGTGGTGGTGGTGGTGAGGATGGGGGAGGTGGAAATTTGGGTGGTTGTTTTGTGCCTGGGATTTCAGGCTCCGATTGGTTTTTGGGTGACACTGGGACAACGCAATGTTGGATTTAGGGTTTAGTTTAAGATTTTATGAGGGGTACATTTGATGGGTATGGGTTTTTAGTTGGTGTTTATATTTATTTGTCTGGCGTAAAGGCTGATTGATGGTGGTTGTGTCTCAATGGCAGGATACAACTTCGGTCAGAGGCACAAAAATCCAACACTACGATCTCTCACCCCCCAGTCACACCACACAGACATCCCAAAATGGAACCAATCTATTACAACATAATTATACCCAACGTAACCTACACTCCCCCCTTCCTCCTCTTCCACCACGCCTTCCCCTCCTTCAACACCCCCATCACAAGCGGCACCCCCATCGGCCCCAACAGCGGCAAATAAACCGCTATCCGATGCTCATCCGGAAAGTACACCTGACCCACCATACTCTTCTCAAAAAACGCCCTCTCCGCCGCCTCCTCCGCCACCCTCGCATTCTCCAACCCCGCGACACCCCCCAGGCCACCACACGCGGCTTCCAGGTGTGCGAGAGTTGTCGAGACACCGTCGGCGACGCTGCGCGGGATGGAGATGGAGGGGAGGGCGAGGGTGAGGCGCGCGAGGGAGCCGAGAGTGGAAGAGGCTTTGAGGAGGAGTCCGGCGCTGCGGACGCGCGTTAGGGTGTTGAGGCGGAGGGGGAGGGTGAGGGATTCGGGGGCGCCGATGAGGGCGAGGAGGTGGTTGGAGAAGGTGAGCATTGCGGGGCGTAGGTCGTCACTTGGGGGTGTTAGTATAACTGTAGTAGAGATTGGGAGGGATGGGGAAGGGGCTTACATGTTGGGTTGGATGATGACACCGCCCCATTGCGGGATGAGCCAGCTCTTGCTGCCGCCTTCGACTTCCATGTCACCGATGTAGATGATGAAGTTTAGCGTCGGGGCACCGCCGATGCTGGGGCTTAACGGCCATTCCGCGTGGTTGATGAAACCACTCAGGTCTTCCTTTCGGAGGACATCACCCGTCACACCGGTTTGCGCGTACAGCTGAACTTGCGTGTCAATTGTGAAATTGCTGATCGCAGAAAAGCTGTCCAGGAGGGGCTTCATGTGCTCCTCTAGCGCTTGCTCAATAGCCCATGTCGAGGGAGTGGCGGAGGGCGTGAAGAGAGAGAATGTCAAGTGGTATGTCCGCGAGTACTTCATCGAGCGGGTGGACCGCTTGGCGAGCGCTTCCGCGACCTCAGGGGCTAATGCCTTCGGGCTCCGTTCTGGTGGCGACGAGCTGGTAGCGAGAAGGTAGGCAATCATGGCCTGTTCTTCGGCGAAGATCTCGCGCAGGTTGGTCGCAATGTAGGTTGCCAGAGGGGCCGAGGACGATGCGCTCGTCGGGACCTGGTTGGGTGTGTAGTGGATGTCGAGAGTTGGCGAATAAGGCTGTAGGACAGCTTCTGTGGTTTGGCCTGGGAGCAGGCGGACGAGCAGTGCAACTTCTTCATCGTTCTGGTTTGCGGTAGGGAGGACGGAGGTGTTCGCGGGGGTGTGCGGGGATACCTGGGGACCGGAGAGTTGTAGCCTCAGGTGATGGGCGGAGAAGTCGTTGAGGTCGTCAAGAGCGAGCTGCGTGGCGCGTAGAAGGTTCTGTGCTTCTTGGTCCTGCAGAGAGCCAGTGTCGATGGAGATGCGGAGTGGAAAGACTGGCCGGCAAGCCTGGGTCGTCAGTTAGTATTGTATACGTGGCACGGGAATCCCCAACAGGGTCAACTCACTCGTCCATCCGCCCAATCCATCATGGCATCCAGGGGAAGATCCGCCCGGTATATAGCTGTAGTCCACCACCATATTGGCAGGCCAATGAAGAGCACCATGGCCCAGGACACGGCCATCACATAGAGCCTGATGCGGATGTTCTCTGGCTTCTCAGGAGGAGGCCCCTTCTTTTTGGGAATTGCGGACACAGCGTCAGCGGGAGCTTCCCCATCATCAATGCCATGCTTGCCCGTGCGCTGGACAGCGTTTGAAGTCTCAGCTTCGTCAGTCGGAGGGGTTGCCATGGGGGGCTGTCTCTCTATTTACACATGGCCGTGGTGGTCCAATATGAACAACGCGGTGCGGAGGTTGCCGCTGATGGGGTTTGATTAGATTAGATTAGCGATGGGGCCGAAAGGGACGGACGTCGGGATACCGACAGACGTCATACTGGGGACATTTACCGAATTTACCGACTTTGCCGAGTAATGGAGACGGAGCTTCCTTGTTCCGACTCTCCGTTTTACACCTTAGGTTACTCTAGTCGTACTAAGAACGCCTCTTTGTTATTCCTGTCCGACCGAGTATATGTTCCCACATTTACCCCACAAGTATGAGATAAGAAAATGTGAAACTATGAAAATGTATAAAAAGGTGAATGGAAATAAATTATAATGTACCACAGGCGGCGTCATTTGTAGGGGTTTACATTCTTTGGTAGACATAGGGTCCTTATCTCGACTACTATAGTGAATTCCACGTATGTACGGGTAAGGGTAAATATGGAATAGGTATTTGTGATAACATCGGCACGTGACCACCTTTCACACGTCACCGTAAATTCAGACAGCCACTTACAATACAACAACACACGCGGTTATTTTATAGTATCTTATAGTATTTCATAGCCTTCAACGGGTCGCCTTCAACAGTATTCAATGGCAGCAAATGGCATTAAAACGGTATTAAGCGGTACTGAACTGACCGATATCTCCTTACCGCAGATTCCGGCGGCGGGGCTAGTAGTGCACGTGAAATTTCGGCATAACCTATCCACCGCAACCGATGTACCATACATAGTATACATAGTACGTACTTCTCCACACTTTTCGTTCATCGTATTATTCAGCCCCCATCTACCCGTATCAGCCAATCGCAATCCTCCTTTCGTTTTGAGGGGTTACCCACAAGACGGCGCTATAAAATGCCGAGGCATGATCGCGTTGTTCCTTCCCCCCCCCAGTACCAAGTACGTACTCATCCTCTAACTTCCCAACTTTCCATGGACCTCGGGGTGGGTGGAGCCAATCTATCTTCCTTACTACTACTGTAAGCTCAACATATTCCTCTATAGCACGACCTGGCCCCCCAAGGCCTTTCTTTGGTCTTTGAGTAATGAGCTGGTACAGGTAGTTTATATATCTTATATACATATACCAGGAAGTACAGTACATTTATATATTTTTATACGGAGAGGTGTGCAGATCTTTGTTTGTTTCAACACCGCTACTCTTTATTATTTATCATTATCCTCACATACCTCTCAGCCTTGGTCTTTGGTTTGGGATACAACATCGTACGGCCCTCCTCCAACTCTCTCACCCGTCGTGGTAGCCTCGTCCTTTCACATCACTTCAAGATCATATCACGCTCTTGAAGCTCTATCGCCATGCCTGGTAAGTTGTTCTGCCCCTCCCTCCTCTTTGCGCCGCGAGAGATGCTAACAAGACAACCCCTCAGCTCCCCTCTCAGTTGCCGTCCCAGCTGCTGCTGCGGCCCTTGCCTACATAAATGCCAAAGGCAACGTCGGCTACGATTACCATATGGTCTCATCCTTCCTCTCCGCCGTCTTCCGCGGCAAGTGGCGTCAGTTTAAGGGCCGCCTTTCGCTCTTCTATATCCTCGAGGAAGCTGCGCTCAACCCCAAGACCGCCAATAATGTCTACCTCATCTTCGAAGGACGGCAATGGACCTACAAGCAATTTTACGGTATGGCGCTCAAGTACGGAACATGGCTGAAGGAGCATCACGGCGTCAAGGCGAAGGAGATTGTGGCCATGGAGTTTGGCAACTCGGAGAAGTTCATGTTCATGTGGTTCGGTCTGTGGGCTATCGGCGCCCGGCCTGCCTTCTTGAATTACAATTTGACCGGCAAGGCGCTGGCGCATTGCGTCAAGGTCTCGACAGCGAGACTGGTCGTCGTTGACCCGCAATTCTCCGACAACATCACAGATGATCTCAAGAGCGACCTCCCGGGCGTCGAGTTTGTCATTTTCTCGCCCGACGTCCAGGCCAAGGCAGAATGCATTGAGCCCATTCGCTCTCCAGACGAGGACCGCTTTGAGGATAAGGAACAGAACATGGCCATTCTCATCTACACATCCGGCACCACCGGCCTCCCGAAACCAGCAATTGTCAGTTGGATCAAGTGCATTGTCTCGTCTGCCTTCCCAGGCAAGTGGCTGAGCCTCAAGCACCCCGACATCTTTTACACAGTAAGTCTCGTCGCAAAAACCTAGCTCCTATTATCCTAACAATTTTCAGTCCATGCCTCTATACCATTCCTCCGCAGCCCTCCTCGGCACGCTGAACGTCATGGGCAGTGGTGCCACTGTCTGCATCGGCCGCAAATTCAGCACAAAACTCTTCTGGCCTGAAGTCCGCGCTTGCAACGCTACCGTCATCCAATACGTCGGCGAGACATGCCGCTATCTCCTCGCCGCACCACCGCAGGTCGACCCAGTGACGGGAGAGAACCTCGACCTCAAGAACAACGTCCGCACCGCATTCGGCAACGGCCTGCGCCCCGACGTGTGGAACGCTTTCAAGGCCCGCTTCGGCATCGAGACTATCGCCGAGTTCTACGCCGCCACCGAGGGCACAGCCGGCTCCTGGAACCTGTCGCGGAACGACTTCTCCCTCGGCGCCATCGGTCGCGTCGGCGCCATCTCCAGCAAGCTACTCGGCGGTCAATCCGCCATCGTCACCGTAGACTGGGAGAAGGAAGAGCCGTGGCGCGATCCCAAGACCGGGCTGGGCAAGAAGGTCGCTGTGGGCGAGCCCGGCGAGCTCCTGCTCACTCTCGACGGCGCAGACATCGAGAAGGGCTTCCAGGGCTACTTCAACAACAAGAAGGCAACCTCGGGCAAGGTCCTGCGCAGCGTCCTCGTCAAGGATGACGCCTTCTTCCGCACTGGCGATGTCGTTCGTAAGGACTCGGAGGGCCGCACCTACTTCGTCGACCGCATTGGCGATACGTTCCGCTGGAAGAGCGAAAACGTCTCCACCAACGAGGTCAGCGAGGTTATGGGCTACCACGCCGCTGTGCACGAGGCCAACGTCTACGGTGTTGAGCTCCCCCACCACGACGGGCGCGCAGGCTGCGCGGCAGTGATCCTCGCTGAGGCGCCGAGCGATCCCCTGATGAAGAGCTTGGCGGAGCATGTGAAGGCGCTGCCAAGGTTCGCGATTCCGATATTCCTGAGAATCACGGATGGCGGCGGGCCGATCACGGGGACGAATAAGCAGCAGAAGCATACGCTACGGGCGGAGGGCGTGGATCCAGAGAAGGTGGTTGGGGGGGATCAGATTTACTGGTTGAAGAATGGGACGTATACGCCGTTTACGAACAGGGATTGGGAGGAGTTGAATGGGGGGAGGGTGAAGTTGTAAATAATTGGGAAGGGAGGGATATGAGAAAGTTTTTGTATAGTTCGTGTGTTGCTGTATATAGTCGTCTTTGTGGTCTTATTTCACATCTATAGGTAAGTAGATTTTCCGAAATGATCCATGATATATCAATTCCATCAGCTTAAATCGCCAATATCAATTTGTAGTCCCCGCCCAAGACATTTTGGTGGCACAACCACCCTTCACCGCCCACCCATTACCCAATCAGGCAATTTATAACCTTTTCTCAGCCTCGCCACCACCACCACCACCCATCCCACTTTTCCCTTCACAAAAAAAAGCTTATCATCACGTGTCACCCCACCAAATACAATTTTCAAATAAACAACCTCCCTTCTTGCCCCTCCAACCACCCCCTCTTCTCTCCGCCCTCCACCAGAACCCCCATACTCCAGCTTCATACTTCCCAGTCCGAAGATCAGTCAAGATGCCTATCTCCAAGAAAGCCAGAGTGAGTCTCGCCACCTACCGCACCGCACCGCAGAGCGGGGGACGCGTATGAACGAACGGGAGAGATACTAATGCCTCATCTCCAGGTCCAGCGCGAGCACAAGAAGGCCGACGCAGCCGGTACCCGTGTCCCCGTCAAGGCCAACGGTCTTCCCGTCAAGGCTCCCAAGGCTACCTCCATCGTATGCCTCCCCTCCACTTGCTGCGTTTCTTACCTCTCTCTTGCCCCCCCGCCGGTCACGTTCCTGGTGCCTGACGGCCCGGTGTGGCGTGGACATGCTCATCGTGAAAAATTAAGAGGAAGGGAAAATGAAACTAACACCCCCCCCCAGTGCGCAAACTGCCGCAAGGAGATCGTCAGCTCGAATAAGACTCAGCTGCAGGTGCATGCTGAGACGCATGACCAGAAGCTGTGGCCGAAGGAGAAGTGCTGGCCTAATGATTTCCCGGCTGCTGCTTAAGTGAGTCGGGTGCGAGGTGGCGAGGGTGAATTGAAGGGAGGGAGTGGGTGAAGGGTATGGTCAATGTCTGGGATAGATGGTGTTTGCTGGTCTTGCTTGGGGAGAGGCTGGCTGGCGTCTTTAATGACTACTGATATGAAGTTTTATTGTGGGATGGCTGTTGGGTTTTGTGCTTGTGGTTCATGTGATCTTGTAGTTGTTCAGGTGCATGTGGGAGAGATTTGATTGCGTGTATATGCTCGAACTCGATACAGTTTGGGCACGTCATTGTTAGCCATCTATCTGGGAATGGGCGCAAATAAGGCATTATTTTAAAAACGAAATAACGATCCCCTCCCTTTCTCCGCCCAAAAACACAAACACAACACCCATCGAGCGCACCCTCCCTTCTCCTCTCCTCCGCTCCAAGATCTTCAACTTCAGGGGCCAAAATGTTAACGCAATAAAACGGCAAAAGAATTGACAAAAAACATACAACAGTGGGTATTCGCTGGTGGTCACCCACCCAACTACTAATCCACCGATCTCAAGCTTGTGTATGGCAGAGCGGACGGGATGCCCAATTCTCTTGAGTCTATGGTCGTATGTGCTAGTTACTAGAATGTTGGGCCATATATTACACTAGGAACAGGCAATGGACGCTGGTTGAAGCACAACCAAATCTTGTTATACCACGGCACACCAGCGGAACACCAGCAGCACACCTCTAGAGGCACCATGGAACGGTGAGAGGCTAGTCTGCTTGCGAAATAGTGCGAGGGGCGAAAGTAAGCATTACGCGTGGCTTGACCTGGAAACGCGGGATTTTCAAAATCTCCAGAGAAATGTTGTGATGTCATCAAAACCGGTTCGATATATATAGAGGCACAGACCCGACATGGTGGTAACAGATACACACACGCATGCAGGTGACAGATCAAGCTTTCCAAAGACGAGACATCGACTTGGCAGACGCGATGCTTGGGTCGTGATGCGAAGATGCTTCCCCCCGCTAAGCTTCCAAACCGTGGCCCAGCGGTTGAGCTAGTGGCGCTGACCACGCTAGGTATTGCGACGCTGTTCGTCGTGGCCCGGCTGGTTACGCGCCTCGGCATTGTAAAGAGATCGACATTGGATGACTTGATGATTGTCGTTGGCTGGACCTTGGCGCTCGGTGTGACCCTTTCGATTACCATCGGTGTCGCGAAAGGCTTGGGCAGGCATGATGTGGATATTCCACCCCAGTCGCTAGACGATTTGAGGAAGTGCGAGTATACGTTTTCCGTACTTTATGTGCGTATTCTGTGGTGGTCTCCTATGAGGAGGATGAACGGAGGAAGCTGCATGTAGTGAAAATGAGAGTTGTAACTAATAACTCATAGAACCCCGCGCTTATGGCGACGAAGACAAGCATATTAATATTCTATCTATGCCTGTCAAAGAATATGAAATATTTCCGGCTAGCCACATATTTAACGATTGCGGTGGTTAACATAGCCGGCACGATTTTGACATTCTTCAATATATTCGTGTGTGATCCGATCACCAAGACTTTCAGCAACAGCTCAACGCAAAAGTGCATACGGCTCGTCACTCTTTACTTTGCCGCCTCGCCCACAAACGTCGCAACTGACATTGTGATTCTAATACTTCCTATACCCATCCTCACCAGAATGCAGCTGCCTCGGAAGCAAAAGGTTATTCTAGTTTTTACATTCGCACTAGGGATATTCGTAATGATTGTCGATGTGATTCGGATTGATGTTCTGCAAAATACCATATTGATCATCACTGCTGGGGGCCCTGTGCCAACAACGACGGATTCCCTCGAAGACACTACAGACTTTGCATATCTCGTGTCGCCTGCACTAATGTGGTCAGCTGTGGAGATTAATGTTGGGATTATCTGTGCTTGCATCCCGACGTTGAGGCCGCTGGTGAAAAGGGTGGTGCCATGGCTTATTGAGCAGGTCGGAAGTCACAGCAGTGATGGGGTATCGAAGCCGAAGTCGAAGTCGTGGCCTGAGAATCAGACTTTAGATGTTCAAGATACCACAAATGGAAGTTGGGGTGTCATGGCGCCCACCGAGGACAGACCGATCCACCCGGACGCTCGTGATTCGGATATCCAGTTGGAGTTTCTTACAGAGAACAATATCGCGGCTCGAGAACAGACGTTGTTTTCCGTCCAACCAACCGAAACCGCCGTCTACTTTGGCTTCGTTAACCTTCAACCCCCAAAATGCATGCTAAGGATGTCTGTTAGTGACTCGTGGAAATATTGCAGCATGGTCACTATCCTATCCTTCTTGTGGGGGTTCTCTAACGGGCTGCTTAACGCTCTAAACATTCAAATCTCGACCATCGCACAGTTAACTTTTAAACAATCTTTAGCCCTAAGTACAGCTTTTTACGGCGGCTATATTATAGGCCCATTCACCGTCGGATGGTACGCTCTAAAGGAAGGAGGATTCAAAATAATTTTCATTGTTAGCCTCTGCATCTATGGCATTGGATCCCTTATGCTTTGGCCCTCCGCATCCTTCATCTCCTTGCCAGGCTTCCTCGTCTCAAATGTCGTTGCTGCCATCGGCCTGTCATCCCTCGAAATGGCCGCGAATTCTTTTATCACTCTCTGCGGGCCTCCACAGTATGGCGAAATGCGGCTTCTTTTTGCGCAGGCCATGCAAGCACTCGGGGCAACAGTCAGTGAGCTAATCGCCAACAAAGCCTTCGCCCCACTCATTCAAACGAAGAAGAACTTAATCCACGTACAGTGGACCTACTTTGCCATCGCGCTCTTCACCGTCGTCATCGCGCTCTTCTACCACTACATGCCGCTCCCCGAGGCAAGCGACGACGATCTGCAAGAAGAGCTCCAGCCAGACCTCCTACCAATGAACAGGATGGTTAAGACGACCTCGTTGACGCACATAGGTGGCATTAGAGTCGTGTTTCTGACCCTTGCCCTTGGTGTTATGGTACAATCTATCTACATTCTCTCACAAGTAGCTTTTGATACCTGGTACATCTACGTACTCGCCCCGCCGCCCGCAGAACACAAGATCGACGGCCTCAATCTGTCACCTAGAAACTACCTCCTCCTGGCCTACAGCTTGAAGTTCTTCTCGCGAGTCATAGGTGGAGCCCTCTGTTTTGTGATGTGGCCGCGGCTCATCCTTCTACTCTCCCTTGCGGGTGCCCTAACATTCACAATCGCCTTTGTTGCTCTCCCAGAGGGCAGGGCAGCTAAAGACCCAAACTTGGTCGCTGGGCTCGGAATGATGGTGTTCTTCTTTTTAGCACCCGTTTTCCCCCTTGTCTATTCGATAACGCTAAGGGGAATGGGGAAGAATACGAGGTTAGCGGCAGCAATGCTGACGGCCTCGATTAGTTTAGGGGCGGTGGGCCCGTGGATTATATTTGGGGCGATGAGAAAATGGAGGTTGAGGGAATCGTTTTGGGTCATAATTTTTTTGCTTGGCATCGCGCTGGTGTTTCCGGTGTATCTCTCTGTGTCGAAGAAGGCAAGGTCTGTTGTGGATTGGAAGGTCAAGGATAGAGGGGGGGAAGAGAGGCCTAAGTCGCAGGGACGACAGAACGGGATTCTCACTAGGAGACGAAGGAGTGATGAAGATGAGGAGCGAGGATGGGAACGTTAGAGGGGTTGGGGTAGCTGAGGTGAAGAGAAGATGAGGAGGGCAAGTGAGGTGAGTACGGAGAAGTTGTGGTTAGGGAGTGGGCTGGTTGAGAGCTGATATGTTACGCTATTGACGGAGATGACGATCATGACTGATGACAATAAATTTTTCATTGCTATAGCTGATGTATGGCAATATATGGGAATAGGGGGGTGGTTAGGTTGGATAGGCAGGAGTGTATATGTATTTTATAGGATATAAGGCAGTGACGCTAGAGAATGCTATTAAAAAAGGCGCAGATAGCGAAGTAGAGGATAGAGGAGTTGAGGGCGGTCCATCGGATGCTCATGGGAATACCTCTAGATGATAGTACTTCAGTTGTCGGGTAAAGGGACATAAAAGTTACCTTGTTAAATAATAAGGAAATGAATGTTTTCTCCTAAATTATAACCTCGCCCTACCAATAGTAAAAAACCTCGAGGCGGGCAGGATGCTCTCTACATAGTGCATTTTAAGAATAGAAACTCCTCAATTTTAAACACATCAACTTCCATTGGAACTTCTGCCGCCCTGACTGGCGAGATGATTTCCTTGCAGTAGCTGTGACCTATGGACTGCATAGTTACGTAGCACAGAAGCTGGGGAATGGCAATTCTATCCTCCGCAGAAAAAAGGGCCGGCCATATCTTGACTATGCACTTTACCACACAGTAGGCAATCCAGGGGTTTATAGCCCAGATATGGTAAAGGTATTGCTTGATCATGGTGCGAAACCCAATCAGAAGTTCGACGGAAGGTCGCCGTGGCATACCTTCTTGCATAATGGATTGGACTATCCCGAGACAGCATACCAAATTGCAGAACTCCTTTTACAGCATGGTGCTGATCCTTATGTAAGTACTATGTACAAATAACTCATTATTAGGGAAATTCACTAATTCACTAAAAGATAGCTAAGGTGGTCGTTAAAGAATGTATACAAAGCCCATTCACTCAGACTCCAAGCTCAAAGAAGGTGCTCGCTTGGGTTTCCGAGTATCACGCACTGAAGACAAAAGATGAGAAACGTAACCTACTGCACCAACTGCTTGGTTTCGGATAGGAAATAGTTTAAGAAGACGGGGTTGTGTTATATGTTTTAATGGCTATTTATCCGCGTGGATGTACTGGTGTGCTGTGTCGTGATCGGAAGACGGTGGATATGGGGGGGCGGAGTCTTAATAGCACAATACGGCAGACAAAGCAGGTATATTTAAATACCAGATTTATAGAATATCAATGCGCCCTCGAATAACACATTTATAACAGATCAATGCGCCATAAATAACCAAGCAAACGCAGGATACACGGCCCGTTCTCGAATAAACCCAGCACACAAAAGAAACCCAACTTCCAGACCCCATAAACAAAACTCCCTTATCAAAGCCCACTTTAAAATATATTTGAAGTATCTGGCGATACAAACAATCCACCGCCCCCTTGTCTTTCCGCAGGAGGTGCTACTGGTGTCCCCGGCGCTCTAGTCCTTGATCGACCTCCCGCTCCCCTCGCTGACTTAGCTGGCCTCTGCCCAGCTGGTGCAGCCGCAGCTGCGCGCTTCGGCGGCCGCGGTGCTCTCTTCGCTGCCTTACCTTGTACGGTTTCTTCCGAGTTTGCCTGTTGCCTCCTCACCACCAGTCCCGCTGCCCTCTGCTGCTCGTTTGCTGTGTTGAAACGCGGGTCGAGCAAAGTATGTGGTGCTTTATCTGCCGTTGGTCGGTTTCTGGCGAGGTATTGCGACACTACCGATAGTTGTTGAGTAGCCCCCCAGGTCTTAGCGCCCTCGTTATCCATGTCGACTTGGTCGTAGCCTGTCTTGGAGCTGCGGACGCGGCCAGCGCTCACAGCGCTGAAGATGAGCAAGTCATCGTCGTTGTCCACCCCGCAACCCTTTGTGCCGTCGGGGCAGATACTGCGATGCCACTAAGTTCAGTTAGCAAGATTCTATATAGTATTATAAGCATGGTGAAGTGGAAGAATAAATAGAAAGGTAGGGGCCCACGGAAAGTTGAAATCCTTGTATGCTTAAATAACAAACTGGACAGATAAATGTCGACTTCTGTGGCTTCGTCGATCCACCATAGAGCACTGCGGGGAGCATTTTTACGGCTGCATTCCACTCTTTAGGGAGGGATATAAAATATTCTGGAATTGTGTTTGCGGGCAGACGCCTCCGAGGTAGAATTCCAGTAGTTGTGGTTCTAATAGTGGTACCTGGGACTGGAGCTTTCGGGGCTGGAGCTTTTGGGACTGGGGTTCTGGCTGGGTTATTACCTTCAGTTTGACGTGTACCAGCTCCTTGCCCACCGCCGGTGTTTGCACCATTTCCCTGACGGCTGTGACCAGTAGTGCTTTGATGTCCACCATCGCCATCATCATCACTTGGAGGATCACTGTCAATGTAATTACAAGTGCCATCATGACCCAGCTCGTCCTCATCGTTGATATGGTTATGGGCGTGATCAACCCACTTTTTCTTAGCTTCAAGTTCAATTTCACGTGTGCTCGGCGAAATGTCTTCGTCACGGAAGATGACGTCGCAGCCTGGGTAAGTGCAATGCGCCTTAAGATGCCTCGTGAGATGTCGTTGGAGCCGCTCCTCGCCCCGTTTCTCATGCATGGAAAGATCCATCCCACAGACGTTGGCCTGGCATATGTACTTGAGTCTGTCTTCGCCGGAGATGTGCTTCTTGTGGTGGGCGTCCAGAGTCCCATCCTTTGCCATTTCAAGCAAACTAGCGTCGCAGCCAGAGTAACGACACTCGTATGGTCTTGGGTTTGGGTTGCGAGGCCTGTAATGAAGATCAGGGACCCCAGCCAGGGCACATAGCTTCCAGTACGTCAACTCCCGGTCATCTTTGGAACTGCCTGCTGCAGCCCAAAGATCTCGTTGTCGGCCCCGGCCGGCAGGGGAGCCTTTGCACAGATTGCGGTGGTTCGTAACATCATCCGCGCTGCCGAGTCTAGAAATTTCAATGGCGCAGAATTTACAATATGCCGGTTCGCTTGGCGCACGATTCCTCCCAGAGCAGGCGCGTGTGTGTTGAATAAGTTGGGCGGGAGTGGTAAAATTGGCCAAGTCCACGCTACAGTTCTGGCAGTACAATATGGTATCGCCCTCCACAACAGTTGCTCGCGCGACTTGAGCTGGGCTGGAACTGGCTGGAGGAGTTGCTGCCAAAGGCCCAGCTGAGGCGGTAGGCCTCTGGGGCGTTTTCCCGGCTTGCTTTGTATATCTAATATCTGCATGGCTAGCAAGATGAGATTTTCTCTCTGCATGAGTGGCTGAATTGAAGCTAATTCCACAGAAACCACAGGAATGCAGTCCGTCCACATGACCTGCAAAATGGGAGTCTCGCTGTTCTTTTGTGGTGAAGGATATGGTCTTATCACACATGCCACAGTATGTCCCACGGCCCAATACTAGTCTTTCCAATTCTCCATTGCGTGCTTGCAGTCGTCGAACTTCAGCGAGACTAATATCGTTTGCAAACACACCTGGCGTTGTGGGCCCCGTAACCAACTGCTCCTCAACTGACTTGCCATATCTTGGTGGCTCCGGACTTCCCGAGTGGGGTTCGTGGGCAGACTGCGCTTTGTGGTACGCACCCACGCGAAGGTCATCTTGTTCTAGATTCTTCTCTGTTTCAACCATATATTCTCGAAATTGGCTAGGGTCGAAGGTGCTCCCATTCGTAGCAGGCGTCGTTCGACGACGACGCCCGCTAGGCGGCTGTCGAGGATTTTCATGTAAAGTGGCAAGAACAGATTCCATGGAGGCAAGTGGTGGAAGTGAGACGGGCGGAGGCAAGGCGGCATTGTTTGTGTTTGTGCCAGGGGTGTTGACATTTGGTGGTGGGGCGGAGGGCCCGCCCTGTGCTTCATCGTCCCCCTCATTGTCTCTGGGTGGCGAAGCTCCACCTCTAAGTCCTCCATCGAAGCCATCAACCCAAGAAGGATTATGGAGGCTTGATGGCAAACCATAATCTCCGTCAGAGTGTTCAGGCATGCTCATATCATTCATAATAACATCTTCCATGTCACTGAAATGCCCAGAGTTTAGTTGCGAATCATCGTCATCATCATCATTGACATCCCCTGAAATTTGGGACGGTCCTGCGCCACCACGAAGAGCTAGAAACTCCTTGAACGAGGGGAGGTCAGGTTCGGGTTTGTCAAACCCAAAATCATAGCTGTCCACGCCGCGGAAAGCATTACGATTACCCCCGCATCTCCTTGTTGGCTGAGGATATAGCTCTTCGTCAATCCGGTTCTGCTCTCGGATTAGATCAGAGACCTCTTCTGGGATGTCCTTGTAGGGCCTTTTTGCCTTCGGTTCTGGAGTATGTTAGATTCTAGTGCCTGTCTATTATATCAATGTGGCACCGCATAACTTACTTCGCAGAGTCGGATATCCATAAGCTCTCTCGTGGTAGCTATCCAAGAATTCCAAGTCGGCCTCTGCGCCGTATATTCCAGGTAGTATGCTGTAGTCGGGTTCAATTTTTTCTCGAGCGTCATCCTCATTCTTTCTAGCGTTGAGAATGTTGGTCAAAGTCAGGGGCTCAACAGGAAGGCCAAAGTAAACCATGCAGAATTTCGTTGCAGCATTGTTTTTTACTCCCTTGAACGCGCCGTTGTCGAGGTTATCAAAATATAGCAACTGGTCTCTCACTTGCAACATTGCAAGCAGAGAATGCTCTCCCGAAGCCGCCAAGCGGCGGATTTGGTCTTCAAGAAAAGTCTTCTTCATAAGATCCATAAGCGACTGATTGCGGTTGTTACCTCCATAATCGGCGAGAAGTTTTTGGAATTCGGCTAGCTTATCGACCCAGATTTGATCCGAAGGAGTTATATTGGGCATTAAACGCATTTTAAGTCCGTCTTCGATCTGCTTGGCTTCGTCTTCGGTTCTCTGTTTGTGAGTTTCGGAGTCGATTGTTTCTGCGAGTGTCATCTGATCGAGCTTCTTCCCAAAGATAGTCGGATCGATCCAGAAATGAAAAATCGGAAGCTCCCCATCCTCCAAAGATAGAAAGGCGAGATGGGCAATATTGCGAGGGCCTGTCCACACCTGTCCCCCTGGAAGGAGCTCCTTGGTTTGGAATTTAACCACATCGCGTTTTCCTCGTAATGTTGTCTCAATGTGATAGTCCCCAGTGCGGAAGACTTTGACACCCAACATTCGCAGAGCTTCTGCATGAAAAACATATCCTTCCTGAGCTTCGAGGGCTTTGTCGCGCAGAGTCTCCTGGTAGGCTTCTGGCGAAGGAATATAGTCACCTCTCCACCTTAACGGCTTGCCAGAGAACATGGTATACTTAACTTCTCCCTTCTCGTTTCGACTCTCAACAAATAGCTTTCCAGGACCATTGTCTAATCCATCATCTATTAGTGGCTCTGCGCCGTCGGTCGCGGTCATGTACGGCGCCTGCATATCTTCCAATTGTGGCAAAATTTGAAATGTAGTAAATTGAAAACATTCGCTGATATTGTTTGAGAAGAAAATCAAGTTTAGGTATTGAAGAGGCCATGGTCAAAATAACATAGAATAGGACCAAGTGTAACAAAGCAAAGTATCAAAGGAAGGATTTCGGACAGAATAGGACGGAAGAGGGAAGGGGTACTTCCTCTGAGCTCACCGTCCCTTTGAATAAATTTTGGTTTCAGGAAATTGTGACAAGACTGTGAAAGAGCATAAAGAAAGAATGTCCGGAATTATCCAAGAGAATGAAGGCGACCATGATGGGTATTCTTCTTCTTTCGGCGCCGGCAAAATAACAAAGACCACTTACATTGGCATTTCTCTAACAAAGACATGCTGCGATGGTTTCGATTCGAGATAATGTGGAGGCACAGATAGACAACGCTTTGGGATGTCAAACTCAAATTACTTCAAGAACTGACGGCTAATAATGGTTTTCGACGTCGCAAAATTCTGTGTCCGGTGCCATTGAATCTATGAATGCAAAACCAGGCAGTTGCTTTAACCGCGCGATGGTGGAGGAGGACAGCACTGGTAGTAGAGCACCACTGTTGGTCCCGCATATTGAGGTATTAGTCACGTGGATCGATTATACTCGCTCGTAACTGAATGAGGTAAACGAGCTTTGGGCTTGCGCAAGGCTGCACCACCGTTTGTTCCCCATCGCGGGGTCATGGACCTGACTGGTAGCCGCGTCAACAACTCAATTATCTTCAGAACCCCTCCAACGCCCCATCCACAAAACTGATCTCATAATACACCATGTCTTCAGGTAAGCTCTTCATAATAATATTGTGTGCTAGAATATATCCTTTTCAAGCCTTCCCAGCACAGCAAAGCTACGAGGTCCATACCCTGAAATTATACTGCCTTCCATAAGCTGTTTCTATATTGTCAGCATCAACTGACGGTCACACAGGTGATGCACCAGTAGACAAAGCTGCCGAGGCGGCGGCACGTGCCCTCGAGGAAGAAGAGCAAGCCGCACTTCCCTACAAATGGACTCAGACAATCCGCGACCTCTCCCTCAACTTCACCGTCCCCGGAAACTTCAAAGGCCGAGACCTGGTCGTCGATATCAAGAAGACGAAGTTGAGCGCTGGAGTTAAGGGGCAAGAGCCAATTATAAGTGTATGCACCCAAGACCACTTACATGGATCTTCCTGGCTTGTTTTCCGCTGGCTGGATGCGGCCAGATGGATAGGATGGAGCTAACAAACCCAGGGTGACCTGCCACATCCCATCCACGTCGACGAGTCTACATGGACACTCGCCTCGATCCCTGCTGTTGATGGCAAGGAGCTAAAGCAGATCGACATCCATCTCGATAAAGTGAACAAGATGCAGTGGTGGGAGCACGTTGTCACATCGGCGCCGAAGATCGACGTGACCAAGATCCAGCCTGAGAACAGCAACCTGGGCGACCTGGATGGCGAGACAAGGGGAATGGTTGAGAAGATGATGTTTGACCAGAGGCAGAAGGAGCTGGGTAAGCCCACGAGCGAGGAGCAGAAGAAGGCAGATATGCTGGCGCAGTTCCAGAAACAGCACCCCGAGTTGGATTTCTCGAACGCAAAGATGAGTTAGATAGGCATGAGGATGTCCCAGAGTGGCAAAAAATTGAGGCATGGGATCGGCGGAATTGCATAGCAGCGGTGTTTATATGAAGTACGATAATCCTACAACGAGATCACGACAATTTAGTCCCAACATTAGATGTAGCAGAGAAGATGTGACCATAATTATTGCTTGCTTGTGCGACCATATTATTCTATGTTCTACGATGTCCCATATCTTTTTACTACCCTGGTATATTCCAATGTATGAAACCAAACTCCGTGACAATGCTGTCGCCATCCATTTCCAAACGCTATGCGAACGCCAATAAGCTCAAGTAATGAACCACATACTAGAAGACATCCTCCATCGTTTTGTCTCCGCTCCTGGCCGTAGCAGCAATTGCAGCAAGAGGAGCACCACTCGCAGTGGTATTTTGCAGCTCATCCTCGATGAAAACACCCAGCCCGGAGAAAGCCTCGAACATCGTTCGGGCATAGTACTCTTGAAAGCTATAACCTCCAACCATATGCCTTGGGTCGTTCTCTGCCTGTTTCAGCCAATCGTTCTTGTACCGCGTCTGCAGCACGTATCTCGTCGGCGTCAAGTCCAAATCTCCAAATGGATCATATGGCTTCTCTACCTCCACAGCCTTCCTCTTCTTCAAGCCCCTGATCGCCATCTTGGGACCTTCTAGATCCTCTACCTGATCCCGTTTCATCTTCTCCGTCTTCTCCAAGATTAACCTCTCAGCTTTCCTGGTAATTTCGTCGGCATTGCCCTCCGACCTCGCCAGCGTCTCAATAACATTGCGCTTCGTTCTCTCCAAATCCCTTCGGTCCGCCTCTTCCTTCTTCTTCCCCATCTCTCGCCTCTTCCTTGCCCTCTCATCAGCTATCGCCTGTGCTCTCCGTCCCATCTCTTCCTCCTCCTTCTCAGCCTCCAAGTTCGCCTCAATCTCCATACGGTTCATCTCCGCATATTTCTTCAGCGCCTCCTCAGCATCCTTCTTCATAGCTGGCGTCCCCTCCACAATCTTAAACACCAAGTCCTCCACGCTCTCAAGATAATTATTCCAATCATGTAGCGTTTCGAAATCGTCCTGGCGCCTATTGAAGACCGCAGCCACGCGTTTCCGCACGTCGACCTCACGCTCGATGTTCAGGTCTGCGAAAAAGGCTGTGTGAAAGCCCCGCTTGCGCAGCGTCTTGTGGCAGCCAGCGACAGGGCAGGGCGCGGGACCAGATGTGAATAGCCGGTCCACGCAGGATGTGCACATCGTGTGGTAGCATTCTGAGTTTATGAGGAAGGTGAGGGACGGGTTGAGGTAGCGGTTCGACTTGCACACCGGGCAGATGTCGTCGAGGGGGTTGGAGGTGAGGGTGTTGGTCTGGGCCCGCGGAGGCATGATGGGCAATGGAGCAATGCCGAGCTCGTGGGATCTGGAGGAGCTCAGTTTGAAGTGCTGTTTCGTATGTGAGCTTGATAGAAAGATGATCGCATGGGTGGTTGGCGAGGCTAAGCAAGGCTAAGGCGAGGCTTTGAAATAGGCATATGCGGGGGTGACTAAGCAGCTCAAGGCTGACGGAAATTTATTGTTCGCATCAGACACCAGCCTTTCTTCTTGGAACAGCTTGCTCCCAAGTTGTGAAAGAGAAAATCAATTTGGATAAAGTTCAACAAAGCCGAAGATTGAATTATATGGCCCGTACAACTGTACATTGTTGAGCCCGCAATATTTGCCACCATGGCACAGCCGTTAAATGACAACGCCCTCCAAGACTTAGAGCGCCACCGCCTGCTGCTCGAGACACAAATTACCCAGCTTCGAAAAGCTCTTCAGACATGGCAACTCTGGTCCGCGGAGTATGAGGGCTTGAAAGAAGAAATCGAAGCCCTCTCATCTCCCACCAACGCAGACCTCCTGGCGATAGGGCAAAACTTCAACGGCCAGGTGGTGACTCTTGTCGAAATAGACGACATTTTAAATCTTAAGGGTGAACAGCGGAATGCTGCGCAGATCATCAATCTACTTGATCGGAGAATCGACTATGTGGCACAGAATGTGAAAACAGCCGAGAAGCAGTTACATGGGGCGGAAGATAAGCTGGAGAAGGTGGGGATGGTGTCTGAAGAGCTGGAAGACAGTGCGAGGGATGAAGAGGGTTTACCATTGACGGAGATCATAGAGGAGCTGGATGATGAAGGAAATGTGATAAGTTACAAGACGAATACACCAGGAAGCGAGAAACAACAGTTATTGGATGTCCTACGACAGGTCGGCGTCACCGAAGAAGAGATTCAAGTAAGAGGGTTGGATCCCGTCGATGCCGAAGTGGAGGAAGACGATGTGACAAACGTATTGCCTACGACGTCTGAACCTTCACCGAAAGAGCCCACCGGCGCGGTCACCGAAGATGCAGCACCTACGCGGCCAAGCATCCAACCCAGGAAGAAGAGCGTCACCTTCACTGAAGACACGAAACCTGGGCCCTCATCCGAACCATCCGCAACCGAGACTCGAATTGCCGAAATAATGTCCCTCTCCAAAGCTCAAAACGAACCCCTACCCTCAACTGGCCCGGATGCGCCTATTGTGCCCACTTCTGAGAGCGAAGAGGAGGCAGCTCTCCGACGCGAAATGCTCCAGTACTCCATGTCTGAAATCGGCGCCGTTGTCGCTGAGCTCGACCTAGAATCAGGCAGCGAGTGGTCCGAGGACGATGAGGGCTACGACGATGAGTTCAGCGATGGCGATGATGATGAGGATGCATTTGGCCGCTCAACGCGCAAGGTTGTCGATGATGACCTGCACCAGCGTATGCGCGAGCTGGAGGAGAAATTGGGTGTGCGGATGATGCAGAATCTCGGCCCTAAACCGCCATCGGACGTATCTACGGCGAGGTCTGAGCCGGACGCGGGGATCGCCCAGATTAAGATCACCCAGGAGGATGTGGATCGTGCGGCGCAGCTACAGTCTCCTGATAAGCCGGCAGAGGAAGAAGTAAAGGCAGTCAGGAAGGGGAAGAAGGGAGTTCGTTTCGCCGACGACGTTGATGTCTCTCCAGCACCCGAAGCCAAACCCGCTGCTAAACCAACGCCCCCAAAACCTACTTCTGTCGTAGCACCCCTCACCGATATTGTCGAGCGCCAACCAGCCCCTGTCACAGCACCTGCTCCTCCAACCGCGAAGAAGGTTTCCCGGTTTAAGTCATCTCGACAGGCCAACCCTGTACAGGGCTTCATCCCTCCGCAGCCACCAGTCCAGTTGTCACGGAGTGAACGAACCGTCCCTACTGGCCCTGAAAATGCAACGCTCGCCACACAAGTTGTGGAGAGAGAGGTTGTTGAGACTGGTGATGTAACGGGACCAGATGAGCTTGATCCAGGCTTGCTGCACCAGGAGGTCTCGACAGAGTTTCACCGTTTGAGGAACCGCATGATTCAACGAGAGGGAGGATTCAAGAAGAAAGAGGCGGAGGTTGATGATGAAGGAACGATACTAGAATATGCTGACGAGTATGATGATGAAGGAAGACCGAAGAAAGTGAGTAGATTTATGGCCGCGAGGCTTGGGAGACAGTAAGTAGATAGGAAATATGAATTGTATGTATGAGGTCGGGTGGCTTTGAGGGATGCAAATGTATCCCCTGGTAATATAATTTGTGTTGAGGAAAAAGGAACAAGCGAACCAAAATGATGGAAAGTTCGCTTTTCATCTTCGCGCTTGGTCCAAGATCAAAGTTTAGGGCCCTCTGACGTCGTGGACCTGGCCTGTTGGCCTCAATGGCCATGACGATTCGTTTCACCCTTTATATTTACCGTACCTTTGTCGTATTCAATAATATATGTTACCTTATAATCGTGCGATGTGCAGCTGAGTGGGTGGTCGGGGAATCTTCCAATATATCAAGACAAAGAAAGTTCACTGTGAGCCATGCCGCTTTTCGAAATGGTATTACGTATCCTATCCCAGAGCTATAGCTTGCCAGCTACCTTTCTACCTCTGCCCTGTCAAATCTTCCATCTCTGACTCTTAAAATCAACGCTATACCAACCCCCGTCAAGTCCACATCGCTCCCTCCACTGCCATTCTCATTCCATAAATCCATCCACACCATGCAAGGTTTCAAACCCATCACCCATTCCCCACCCCCCATGCCCATCTCCATCTTCCCCTTGTCATCCTATCTACTGCGACCACGGCTGCTGTTGTGCCGGCCTCGGAAACACCTCAATAGTCGGCATCGAGTCCAGTCCCCCACCAATCGGCGCCTGATTATTCTGCCATCCCATCCCCGTCGCGGTATTCACAAACGCACTCTGCCTAAATGGATTCGTGCCTGTAGGCTGCGGTGCCAGTCCGCCCGGTGTTCCCGCACCGCTCGTCCCAGGCCGTCGCGCGAACGGGTTAGTCCCCGTAGGCGCGGGCTGCAATGGGCTCGCAGTGGGGCCAGTTGGTTGGTATTGCTGTGCTTGTGGCCCGCCAGGAGGAGCGGAGGCTGGTTTGGCGAAGGGGTTTGTGTTTTGAGGCGATACGGGGGAGAGTGTGTGGCTGGTACTCTGGCCCATGGTCGTTGGGCTTGCGCTCGCGGCGTGGTTCATCATCATGCTTGCGCGGAAGGGGTTTGTGACTTGTTGCTGTTGGCCGGTTTGGAAGGGTTGTTGTGGTTGTCCGGGGAAGGGTGAGAGGGAATTTTGATTGATTGGGGAGAGGGAGTTTGAAGGGTATGCTTGCGGTTGCGGGGTGTACCCGCCGAAGCCAGCTCCAGTCATGTTAGGTTGGAGTTGCTGCGGTTGTTGCATCGGTTGAGGTTGTGCGAATCCATTATTAAACTGTTGTTGCTGTTGGTTCGGGTCCTGGAAGCCTGTTTGTTGCTGCATGAATCCATTCTGTTGGAATACCTGTTGTTGGTGGATAGCTTGCTGCTGCATAGGTTGCTGCTGTTGTCCTTGGAACTGCGGGGCGCCTGTGAAGTTGGGCGCATTTACCTGCTGTTGTGGCGGTGCAGTTTCGAGGGGCTCCTGTTTTTGTTCGATGGAGGCGAAGAAATCTATCAAGTCTGGCGCGGGACCTTTAGGCGGAGCTGGTTGTGCCTTTGTCGTGATGGCTGCCGTCTCTTTGGTTGGTTTGGCATCTGGGAATGCCTTTGCTTCATCAACACGAGAAGAGCTACCGCCTGTCTTCTGTGCAGTGAGAAATGGTTTGAATGTGCCGTTCTTCTTCTTCTTTGCCTCTTCTTCCGCCAGATATTGACGCCTGTTGATATCAAAATCGGGGTCGGCGAGGTAGTCCTCCAGCTGCTTCCCTAAGTTCACAGGCGCATGCTTAAGCTTTGGTACCTCAACTCGTGTCTTGTGCTCATATGTCCGTGCGGTACCAAGATATGCAACTACAAGGTCCGTGTGCTTTGTGAATCTTCTGTATATCTCCAAAGCTCTCTGGGCATCTGTTTTTGTCATTTCAAAGAATTGTCCTACACTGTATCAGCATCACCATACAACAAATATAACCAGTCGAGCATACCTAGGATGGCAATCATTGCCTGGTTGATGACATGGTAAAGAGCCAGGAGGTCAAGAACCAGCATACGGAATACAGTGATGGTGATTTCGTTCTCGGGCTCATTATCAAGCACCTGTAGAGTGTTAGAGATCCACCTTTCTCTTCACATATGGACAACTTACGTCACATTTCAGCAGGGTACTGATCTGGAGTTGGACGAGTTCGGTCTCCCGCAATAAGCCCTTGTCGACAGTTAACTTTTGAAATCGATTCTCCGCTCCTCGGACAAAATCGCATTTGCTATGTCGGTATCCTCGCGCTCGTTCAGTCAGGTAGCTCGAATAGTGACGGATATTCTTGCCATGCGTTTGAACTGGAGAACAATCAGTAACGTGCCCGAAGAAATCATTCCTAAACGATACACCATATCCGACCCGCGGTGACACACTGCTTGCACATACGCTTGGGTTGCCAGGCTTTGTACATACCGTCCGTGAAGCTGCTTGTAGCCAACATGTTCTTGTGATTTGATAGAAACTCCAACGTAACATCGGGTGACCCTTCCCGAATCATCAGGTGTACAGTTATAAGACCCTTGAAAACCACTGTCCATGTGGAGTCGCGCAACCGGTTCTGAAGGGCGCGAAAGACTTCTGCGACGCCATGTTCACCGGAATGTGTTGCGATGAGGATGTGCTCAATGTATTTTGATTTCGGCGGGGCAAGCTGGGAGAGGGCGACACAGTCAGTACTGGATAGGACAGACCGCCATTGAGCGGATGGAAAGGGCAAGTCACCTTTATCTTTGTCGCGCCCTTCACAGATTTCTCGAATGAACTTGACATGGTTTCATGCCACGGGCGTACCGTCGATGGGCTAAGCCTCCAAGGTTTCCGGCAAGAGACGAACAGTCAATGGCGAGGATGTGCGCATAGAAAGTGCCGCTGCAAATCCTAGCCGATGTAGAAACGGCTAAAGAAGCCTTTGGTGCCTCGTGAATCCTGTAGATCGTGGGCGCGCAAACGGACGTGGTGTTGTTAATCGCAAGATTAAGCTCGTGTCAATCCCGGTCAATAATGTAGGGGTCTCCCGATCTCATCTACCAAGAAGCCGGCATCGTGAGTGCGGGGGATTTGTAGGCAAGGTAAAGTTCACTTCGAATTTGCGGATTCGAGCGCAGAATGGCCCTATATGTATTCGTGGCCGCTCCTGGAAGGCCGTTGTTGGTAGTCGAGGCGAAGTTGTTGTTTGTTCGTTGAACAAAGCTTGGGCTGAGCCGGGGGACTTGAGGATGAGCGTCATAAACATCAAATCCATGTGGCCCAACGTAAGTGGGCGGCCGCCTTTCCCGCACCGCACTCCGGAGCATACATATGAGCGTTTAATCTTATTACTTCCAACGTTTAATTTACAATCATTATCACACCAGGTAATTTAGAACACATTGTTTGTAAAGCGGAAGAATACAAGTCATATTGCGATTAATCCGTAGTAGTCCGGCGCGCTGGGGGGGATATCTAACTAACGGCTAAAAACGAAGAAGTCAAAGGCACAGGTCAAAATAAAAAGACTATGAGATATCAAGGCTTCAGACATCAGAACACTTGAAATGGTGCCTGTCGCCCTGTTTCTCCCATTATGCCCAACACTGCCGTTGATGTCTGCATCTGACACGGCACCGCCCTGGCCATGTTGGACTCAACCACCAACGGCGCTTCCACAGGCGCTTCCACGGGCCCCAACCAACAAAAAAAAAATCAAAGAATAAGCCCTTCCAAGGTTTTTAAGGATCAGAGATGCCGTATTCGCGTCCGCTTGTTAACAAGGGGGGTGTGGCGAACGCTGATTTCACGTCCCCCAACCTTGCCTTGCAACCAAACCACTTAAGCCCAGTAAAGGGAGAGTTCGGAAGCTCAGCGAGGAGGGAGCCATATCATATAAAACACGCTAGGCTTTCATCATTCTAAAACAGACATGAGTTAGCAAGGTTGCACTGTGTTGGATAAAGGTATATCGCTGGGGGAGCGAGCAATCACTTACTGTTTAAAACTTGGAAGGTCATAAAGATCGAAATTCTACACTACGGGCGGTATTTATTTGATCTTAGCGCAAAAGTTGCGTTAGCGAGAATATTGTTGCCTTGGATATGAGGTGAATACGCAAGGCTGAGTAAGTGCCTGTATTTTATTGCGGTAGCCTCGCCGACCTCCATCCCCATCTCGGCCTGTATCACTACTTTTACTTGTTTATTCACGTTCATTAATCGCTGTATTTACGCATGCCATATTTGATTATTTGTATATGATACCGAAACGATACCCTGCAAATCTCACAACCAATGTTGAGGGCATGTTGCCGCCCTCGAGTCGGCGCCAGGATTGTATCCCATGTCTTGCCTAATAGTGGCTCATCGGCCATTGCTGCTTTTGGTTTGACACGGAGAACTTTAGCAGGGCTGCCTACGGGGGGCGCCGCAGATGGTCTCCCATTGTCTGCTGAGGCGGCTGGCGGAGCTAATACAATCGGCGCAAACGATTTACCATGGATGAAGCAATTCAAAGAGACCCGTATATTACCCCAGTCCCTACTACTTGTGAAATCTGCAGTTAACGTTGTCCTCCCACCTAGTCCAGCGCCATGAATCTCCCTCTTTGAGCAACTTGGCTACCATCGTTAAATCCCCCGACAACGATAGCATCGGAAAATCGGTCCGAGTCCAAGGCGCTCTCGGCAATGTTCGCAACGTCTCCGGCAAGATGACCTTCGTTCCATTATCGGACGGAGCTGCCACTATCCAACTCATCTCGCTGCGAGATAACAGCCCAGACGCCCACAAAATCCTAAAGGCTGCCAGAGCGAACACTCCGGTAGAAGTGGTCGGCACTCTCCAGTGGAAGAACGTCAAGCCGACAAAGGATGGGAAACAAGAGCCGCCCCGAGAATATGAGCTCTTGATAAACTCTGTCCAGTCACTAAACGACTTCCCGGCAGATATTCTTCTAGGAGAAGATGCAACATACGGGCCCGAGCTGAGGCATCTACAAATACGATTCGACGAGACTCTTAAGAAACGCCTCATATTCAGGAGTGAGGTGCTGAAGGGAATTCGGACGGCACTCCCAGATTTCCACGAGGTTGAGACGCCTATACTATTCAAGTCTACCCCCGAAGGTGCCAGAGAGTTTCTCGTGCCAAGCCGCACATCTGGACATGCTTATGCGCTACCGCAAAGCCCACAACAGTACAAGCAGGTACTTATGGCGAGTGGTATCAACAGATATTTCCAAGTCGCTCGTTGCTTCCGTGATGAAGATCTTCGGGCTGACCGGCAACCGGAGTTCACTCAGGTTAGTACTCCATACCCAGATAGGAGTGCACTTTACTGACGCGGTTCAAGCTGGACATGGAGATGGCCTTTACAAATGTTGATGGCGTAATGAAGAGGATGGAAAGCTTCATTGTGGACATGTGGAAACTCAGGCAAAAGCTATGGGCAGGGTCTGATAGAGATGTGCCATCAGCCCCTTTTATGCGTATGACATATGACAATGCCATGAGGTTCCACGGTGTCGATAAACCGGACCTCCGTATCAAAGACTTGGTAAGTCTATCAATCCCGTGGATCTGCATTTTCTGACCCTTCTAGACCTACAGAGTTGAAAGCATAGTTCCGGATAACCTGAAGAGCATGATTACCTCGCTAGAAGACCCCATTGTCGATATCTTCAAAATCAATTTGAACTGTAGCCCAAGGCAAGTAGGTGCCTTTGTGAAGACGATCATGGATTCGCCCGAAATGCGTCCATTCCACGACAACCCTGATGGCGGACCTGGCGTCTTTATCTACGATCCTATGAAGCCACTAGAAGGCCTCGCAGCATTCGGCCACGAGGGTCTCGAGAGTATAAGGTCATTTTATGGAGCAGGTGTGGAAGAGCCGGCCAGTTCTGAAGATCAAGCAATCGTGGATAAAATTATGGCCGCTACGAATGAAGCGTCCCCCGAGGACCGAGCGCCCAAAACAGAAACCAACACTTGGTCACCACCCACTACACGCGAACCGCTTGAACAAGGCGATCTCATAATCCTCCAAGCGCGCCCCAGAGACGTCAAACTCTCCGGCGGCTCCACACCCCTCGGCCGGCTCCGCAGCCACATCCACAAAGCCGCCATCGCCGCCGACCTAATCGACCCCGACCCATCCTTCAACTTCCTCTGGATCGTCGACTTCCCCCTCTTCACCCCCTCCAACACCACCGACCCCGGCCAAGGCGGCACCGCCGGCTTCTCCTCAACCCACCACCCCTTCACCTCCCCCAAAACCCCCGCCGACGTCGACCTCCTCCACTCCGACCCCCTCCGCGTAGTCGCAGACCACTTCGACCTCGTCCTCAACGGCGTCGAGCTCGGTGGTGGCTCACGCCGTATCCACAATGCGCAGATGCAGGAGTGGATCATGCGCGAGGTGCTGGGTATGCCAGAGGCTCGGCTGGCGGACTTCAAGCACCTGTTTGAGGCGCTCAGGGCCGGGTGTCCACCGCATGCGGGTATGGCGCTGGGGCTGGATCGGATGGTGGCGGTTATGACAGGGACGGAGAGCATTAGGGATGTGATTGCGTTTCCGAAGAATAATAGGGGAGAGGATGTTATGGTGGGGAGTCCGAGTGTCATGACCGAGGGGCAGCTGGCGACGTATCAGTTGGCGGTGGTGGGGAAGCGGGGTGAGGGGAAATGATGGGGATGAGCCAGCTTCGGCGTGTATTTTATGCATACAACTCGGGTTGTAGGGCGCATGTATATTATAATAGATCACTCGCATTTCAGACAATGTAAAAACAGCATTTTATAGCGGGCCAAAATACTTATCCTTCGCCCTCTTCATGCCCCTCTTATACTCCTTGTCGTCCTCGTCAATAATGCACTCCTCATAAAGCGTTTCTAGTATCTCAACCACATAGTCCTGGCAATTCCACTCCGTGGTCTCATTATCCACCTTCGCATCATCAATCACTTTCAGCAACTCGGGGATATCACGCTCGTTCACTTCTCCAACAGCAACATTTCGCTTGTGTAAGAGCCTGTTCTCTGGCTCATCCTGAACAGCGCTTTTCTCAAAGGTGCCATGTTCGCCGCTAACTTCGAAGATGGTCGGTACGTTCCCGTCCTCGTCGTCGAGACAAAGAGCCCAGTGCTCGTAGTTCCCGGTTCCGGCCTCATACATGGCTATGTAGAGTCTCGGCATGGTTTGGGGGTTGAACTACCATGGTAAATAAATATAATCAATTAATTTACATCTCCATAATATACCCACGCAAATGCAACCCTGGATTCTTTTGTACGGAAGTTGCTCCTCAGCGGTCGCTCCTTCCCTTGCGGTCTCAGCCGCCGCTCTTGCTCTTGGGCCGCTGCTTCCCTAGCCTGCCCTTTCAGTTGGTTGTTCTTTCCGTAGTTCGCTCTTTCCGTACTTCGCTCTTTCCGTACTTCGCTCTTTCCCTATCCCGCTCTTTCCGTAGGTCGCTTGTTCCCTTAGTCGCTCTTCCCCATCCGGTATCCGCGGTTGTTGTTGATTCCGCGCTCACCTATACGTCATCCCCGCACATGGCCCAAGCTCCAAGCTGCCCCGCGCTGCTTAGAAATGCTCTCCAATCCATCTTTCAAATACGATTTTCAAATACATCTACAATAAAAAAATTGTCCCTCAAATTGATTGTTCTCGTTAATTCTCCTCTATAATCACTTTATCCACCAACTCCAGCCAGAAACAGCCAAACCACTGCCCATCATGGCTACAATGCGCGCAATCGGTACCCCGCATCCCCTCTCCTTCCCCTCATCTCACCCCACTAACCCCTTCCCCAGACATCAAAAATGGCAAAGGTCCTGCCTCCGCTCTCTTCCTCAACTCCTCTGTCCCCAAACCTTCGCCCAAGCCCACCGAGGCCCTCGTGCGCGTCAAGGCCTTCGGGCTGAACCGCATGGACCTCCTCCAGCGAGAGGGCAAATACCCACTACCCCCGAACATCAGCTTGATCCTCGGCGTCGAGTTCAGCGGCGTCGTAGAGGAGCTAGGTGCCGAAGCACAGAAGGGGAAGTTCAAGGTTGGAGATGAGGTGTTTGGACTAGCGTATGGAGGTCTGTCTCCCACCCACTGCCCACTCGAGGTTGATACACATACTAACCCCTCCCAGGCGCCTACGCCGAATTCCTCACCGTCTCCGCTGCGACTCTCCTCCACAAGCCTAGCACACTAAGCTGGGAGACCGCTGCTGCAATCCCAGAGACCTTCATGACTGCCACACAAGCCCTCCACCTGATCGGCGCCTTCAAGCCTGGGGACAGCGTCCTCTGGCACGCCGGCGCTTCCTCCGTCTCGATTGCTGGCATGCAGCTGTCCAAACTCGCTGGTGCATCCGCCGTCTACGTTACTTCGCGCACACCGGAGAAGGTCAAGTGGTGCGTCGACACATTTGGCGCCGCTGGTGGCTTCGACACCACGCAGAAGGGCTGGGGAGAAGAGGCACAGAAGGCCACTGGAGGGAAGGGGATTGATGTCATCGTGGACTTTATGGGCGCCTCGACATTTGCGGATAACCTGAAGGCAGCGGCAAAGGATGGCCGCATCGCGAACCTGGGACTTATGGGCGGCGTCAACCTGCCAGCTGAAACGAACATCGGCTTGTTCCTGGCGAAGAGGCTTAGATACGAGGGAAGCAGTTTGAGAAGCCGTGATGAGAAGTATCAGTCGCAGCTGACGGGGAAGTTGGAGGGTTACTTGGAGGCGTTTGCGAAGGGGGATTTGGAGGTTAAAATTGAGAAGGTATTTGATTGGAAGGATGTGATTAAGGCGCATGAGTTGCTGGAGGGCAATGGGACTAAGGGGAAGGTGGTTTGTGTTATTAGTTAGGGGGTGGTAGCATCAAAATCTTGATCAAGCTTGTATATCTCAAATTCAAACTCCCAGGATGATGAATAGATCTTTTTTTTAAGACTATTATAATCGTACCCGCCCATGATCATCACAGAGCATCAGGATCAGGATTATTACTCCAACTCCGCACCTGTATCCCCCTAGCCGGAGCTTGATTCCCATTCGGCTCCAAAACCAGCACGGTAGTCTCACTATTCCGTTTCTTCAGGTAGTCGCCTGGAAGATTTAGCTGCTGCTGAGGACCAACAGTCTAGTAACAACCAATAATAACACCATTCACCCACACAACACCTTTTGTCCAACCAGGAAGTTCGAGGAAGGTATCATCCGTGCTCTTCACATTGAATGAGCCTTTGTAGAAGACTGTTCCAGAAGTGGCTGGGTTTTTAACGTTAGGTGGAAGACCGTGTGCAGAGGGAGGTTTCTTCAAGGTCAGTTGGAAATGTTCCTAGTCGAGAAGTACGGCGCCGCCAACGATCCCCTTTCGGTGGTCCGGGATTTCGGATCCATAATTGACGCGGCCCAGGTTCTCGAAGATTAAACTCCATTCCCAATCGAAGGGCTCTCATATATAGATTATTGTCATTTATTCGTCCTATTTCGTGTGCACAGCCTGCAGAGCAAGCATGGTGGTGTATCTCCCGTAAACCCTCAAACGCCGCAAACGCCTCTCCCCCACGCGATGAACGACCTCACTGCCTCCTCTTCCCCTTCCCACTCGCCGCCTTCTCCTTATCAATAAACTCCTTCATAATATCATGCAGTGCATCGTTCCGCCTCGTAACAAGCAGCACATCATCCGTCGTGACCGTCGAGCGACCGGCGTGCTTCGCGAAACTCTCGAGGTCCTGGGACACGCTTTCTGGGGAGGAGTTGTCAGCACAATCCGCCCCTTGCTGGTGATGGGAGGCCAAAGTAGCTTACCAATTTGTGCCCACACCATCTCCGTCAGCGCGCCGATGAATTGGGGGGTTGCGTTCACGCCGAGGCGGAGGGTCTCGGCGTCGACGATTTTGCCGATGGAGAACCAGAGGGCGGCCTTGAGGCGCTGCGGGTGCGTTAGTACTCCAACGCATAATGTGAGGATGCTGGTATCTTACCTCGCGCGTCTCATCGTCCATATTATCGGCCATTGTGGGTCGAGATGTTGGCTGGGAGAGATGTCAATCTGGAGCTCGTCGCGCTATTTCCAGAGGTTGTGAGGGAGACGCGACGGTGGTCCGTGCACCACTTTACTTCAACGTCGATGATGCTGGTTGTCTCGACTGGCGACAAAGAATCCCAACGGCACCATGCAATACCACCTATTGGGATCCCTCGCTGTGGTGCCGGATAATAACGGTTATTTTGCTTTGTTGGGTGTCTCAGAGATGGTGCATGTGGGATGCAAGCATACGGGATGGGTGAGATGGTGGGTGAGGTGAGGTGAGGTGAGGTTTGAAGTTTCACCACCCGTATATTCACGCGCTTCTGGGACGGAGAAGATGATGATGAATGGAGAACGCGCCTTTGATGAGGTTCTGTGACTGCAGTGTGCATACAGCAGAGAACAGTGATGGGTTGTGTGAGTATCACTTATTCTTGGCCATATCGTGTTGCTTCAAACCTCACACCATCCCTTCTCATACCTCTGGCCTTGTCATCGTCGTTGTGTTTCTGCTCCCTTTGTCACTCGCCTGCCCCTTCCCTTTGCCTACATTCATACTCCCAACATCCATCCATTCACCTCACAGCCTAGGACTGGAAACTTCAAATGCGTGAAGATTTGTAGTTTGCCTCCCTACATATTTCATGGAGGATTGCAGTGTATCCTCTGTCCCATCCTCCCATTCATGCTCTCCCTCAAATGCAAATAGCCGCCACAGATGCAGACTCACATGCCCACACTGTTCTGCCACTCCTCGTTCGCTCGTGGCTCCGCTTCTTTGCCTCCCGCTGTCAGCCACCCGCTCCCGCCTTTAGCTGCTCTTGGCTAGCGCCAGGAACAACAAACGTTTGCTCTTGCCCCTTACTGTCTCCCAGGTCCCTGGTGCTGACAGCCACCATCGTTCCTTGTCCCTATTTTACCCCTATTAGCTTTGCTTCCCCCACACTGGCTTCACTTGTCTGACTATAACCCCACGCTGCACCCCGCCTCCCCGGTCTCTCCATCCCTTGCCCACCACCTCTCTTTGTCTTGTCTTTCTCTGATCCCACTCTCTGGGCTTTCTCGCAGGATGTGACCCTTTGTATGGGTGGAGGTGAAGGGTATATATCAGCCATATGTTAGTCACCGTGAGATATGTAGAGAGCAGAGTACTCACAGATGTTTCCCAGGGGTAATCAGGGTAGTTCCCATCCTATGGCAGTAGCAACTGTATTGCAAGGAGAAGATAAAGACAAGGGAGACACACATCCAGCACCTAATTCACCAAACAATGATCAGAACCACTGCTTTATCCACCCATGCACATGCCAGCATGGAAGGTGAGACGTGGCTGATGTGGTAGATGGGAAGGGATCTCTGAAGGCCACTCGCGCTGCCCCATGTCAACTCCTGAATGCAGCATCAGCTTTATCCATGGAAGCCCCAGAGGATTCCAGCTGCATCAAGAATCCCAAGCATTTGTACACATCACCACTGTCACCTCACCTCCACCAAATCGCCAACACCACAACACCCATAGCCAGCTAGGCAAGCCCAAAGACGGCACGGCTCGCCATTTTTGGTTTGAGAGGCCTGGGAAAGCAAGTTCAAGCAAGACCAAGCTGTCAAATGCTAGACATCCCCTCCCACCGCTGCCGATCGCCATCACCTCCTACCCCCTGCCTCAGACTGCTTGATGCAAGAGAACATCTGGCTGGCAGAGGATGAAGACTGATTAAGTCTGATCATATCTGAGGCAAGATATGTCTTTGGTGACGGGTGTATTGGTAGAAGGGAAACAGGCCGGGGCAGGGAGGCATGAAGTGGTTGATAGGTGGTGACGGTTATCTCAGGCCGGCCGGATCTGAACTAACTGGCGCCGTGTTTTTAACCACCATATTTCAGACCTTGTGCTTTGTTTTGGCTTCTCTGATACCCTTGGCGCCCGGTTCTTTGGCAGTGAAACTTCTGTTCCTGGTTAGCGGATGAACGAGCAAGCCAAAATATGATATGATCTTGCCTGGGTTCTGTCATTCTGGGGTTGTGGAACTTCTTGGCTAGGATCGCTGTGGGAGGATTGTCGCGGGAGGATCAATGAATGAGAACGGAAGAGACGTGCTTGAGAGTATCTGCTGCAGGATATTTCTAGGAAGCTGGTGCTCTTATGAACTTACGTCTATATTGTATTCGCTCCTGTGGTCGGGTTCCTATCGGCTATGACGGGGTGGGCAGATATATATTCGGTATAACGCCGAACGAGAGTACGATTGCTCGTATAAAGCTACATGGAACAAAGAAGAGATATATAAATATATATATACGGCATGACGACGGCGAACGATTGTTCGTCTTAAGGATACGAAGAACAAAGAAGAAGAAGGCCATGCCGCTATCGCCGCTCTCGCCGCTGTGCCAACCCCTCTAATGCTCTCGCCGCGCCCCCTGCGCCCCCCGCTGTCTCCCCCTTCCCCCTCCTCCTCGCCAGGCGAAAACGCTTCCACTAGGAAGAACCACCTCCAGACCGCACCGCACTTTGCCCAATCCAGAAATCAAGCAGATTTCTTGCTGTCAATCACTGAAACGGGCTTGGTTCAGTTCTAGCCCGCTTGTTTTCTCGGCGAGCCAAACATTCACAACACGCTTCCACCATTCCAAACGTTTCTGTTTATCATAAACTTTCCTCCCCGCCCACAACAACCTTTTGACCTCCTTTACCCTTTTACTTCTTCATCTCCTTTACCCTCTTCACTTCTTCATCTCCTTCACCCACTTTACTTCTTTGCTTCCTTCACCCTTTTACTTCTTGCCTCTTCCAACACTTGCTCACTTCATTCTATTCATCAACACATTGATGCACCTGTTTAATCAATCTTCATCAACTCAAATCAAACCATTCAACTCGCCGACCTCAATCTTCACAGCTCATACAGTTTGCTTCAGCTACAATGGCCAAGAAACTTTACTTCACCGAGCAACAGCTCGCTAATATTCAGCTCGCTGAGCGCATCTCTTCGGTGTTCTCTATTCTGGGTTGTTTTTTCGTCATTGTAACGTTTTCTTCGATGAAGATCTTCCGCAAGCCGATCAACAGATTGGTCTTCTTCGCTACCTTTGGCAACCTCGTTACGAACTTAGCCACTCTCATCTCACGCTCTAGCATCTTGGCTGGTCAGAATTCATCGCTCTGCCAGTTTCAAGCCTTCATTATCCAAATGTGAGTACCCTCATCTTTACTACCATTTCCTATTACTCCTTCCCAGTTTACTTCAATATAAACTTCTACTCAGATCGGACCTCAAATCCGTGCATCTGTATTAACACTGCTTCTAGGTTCATGCCTGCTGACGCTCTCTGGATGTTTTCTATGGCTTTGAATGTGTTCCTCACGTTCTTCTATCAGTATGGTCCAACGGAATTCCTGGCTCTCGAGAAATATTACCTCGTCTTCAACTATGGAGTTCCGGCTATTCCATCAATCGTATTTGTGCTGCTTCAAACTGAGGAGCGTGGTCGTGTTTTTGGGAATGCTACAGTAAGTTTCCCCCACCCCCCCCCCTTCCATACTTTCCTTCTCGATCTATACTCTTCTCAAAGCAAACATGTCACCTTCGTTTATGTGGCTAATAGCTTTTTAGCTCTGGTGCTGGGTGACCGTCAAATGGAACTTTCTCCGTATTGCCACCTTCTATGGCCCCGTCTGGTGAGTTTTGGACTCAATTTCTCATTTCTTTTAGTCTTGTTTTTCTCTTTCTTCACCATTTCAACGCGCTTCTGGCTTCGATACACAGCTTGGTTTGGTTTACTCTCGCCTTTGATCTATTCTTGCTTTTGTTCACTCTCGCCTTGATCTATTCGCAGGCGACTTTGACCCTACTGCGCACTTTTTGCTGTTTAGAATTTTCCCACCATTGCAGATTTTGTGTTGGGGAACTTATACATCCCCTGATCTATTCCTCCCTTCCCGATCTGGACATTTCCGAACCTTGATACACTTGTGGACAGGGCCTATCCTACTTTGATAATTTAATCGTTTATGTTACTTATTTTTTCATTCTACGGCCATGTCACTTGAGCACATTTTATTCTGTTGGTCTTCAACCCCTGACTGAGATTTCGTTTTATTCCCACATTGATTCCCCTCACATTTCAGCCATTCTCATTCTCGATGTTTCCACCTCTTACTAACACTTTTCCTAGGGTTGTCCTTCTTTCCACGATGACTATTTACATCCTTGTGGGCAGAATTGTCTTCCGAAACCGAGCCCGCTTCAATGAATTAACCGCCCAAGCCTCCAGGAACCAAGCTTCTATGGCCGCCTCCATTGTTGGCAGTCCTTCCGTCTTAGAGGAGGGCCATATTGCGGTCACCACCGATATCAACGTCACTTCGGACGCAGCTAACTCCGTCGAGCGCGAGGAATACAAGAAAGGTAAATCCACTACCAAGGTCAAGGCCAAGAAGGAGAAGAAGGAGGTGTCCAGTGCCGACCGCGCCGCCTGGGTCTATCTCAAGTGTGCCCTGATGTTTTTCACCGCTATGATCGTTACTTGGGTATGTCTTCCTCCCTTCCCTCTAATTTCTTTCCTCCGAACAATTTCTCCCCGCCTTCACACCTCACCATCTTGACCTCCCCCCATTTATTCAGGAAGACTAATCACCACCAGGTCCCGGCCACCGCCAACCGCATTGCGACATTGGTTAATCCAACATTGGTGTCGTACGAGCTTAACATCGCGGAGGCTGTTCTTCTGCCGCTTCAGGGATTCTTCAATGCCTGCATCTACATCGGCATCTCAACTGATGCGTGCAATTATCTGCGCGCCCACTGCAGACGTGTCTTCAGACAGATCTTCATCAACCCATGGAAGCATGCTCTGGGTCTCCCAATCACGATCCCTCACAACAACATCCCACCATACGTTGAAGGCGCCCCAACCCCAGGTTCCCGTTCGCGCAAGAACAAGAAGAAGAAGTCATCCCCGTACGACTTGCATGATATGGATCCACAACGCCCTGGCAAAGCTGTCGTCAAGCCTATCCAGCCCGAGGAGTTGGAGCATTACCATCGTCTGCGCGAGGAGCTTCGGATCTCCCCTGAACCCGGACCCATCACCTATAGCTACATGGCTGCGGACATTGAGGTATACGAGCGTCGTCGCAAGGCGCATATGATTTCGCAGCAGGCCGGATCCACGGGTAGCAGCAGCAACAACTAGGCTGCCGCCTCGACCACGCACTCACTCCATCCTTGCTGCATCTTGTTTCTCTCCGGTATTTTCTCGACTGTTCGGATTCCAACAAAGCATGTCCATGGCAAAGATGGTGTTCCTCGTGTGTGGTCCTTTGATCTGACCTCCACATGCCTGACTCATTACTTCGAGTTCACGTATCTGGCGTCGGTGTTCCTCCGTGTGTCTTCGATTGTTACTTTTTTTTCCAGACCCCTGCGTCTCCTTTCAAACCCCTTTACTACCCGGGTGCGACGTGATGCGGGTGCAGCTCCGAGCTGCCGGTCTGCCAATATATCTTATGTTCACTTCGTATCCAGATCCTTCTTTTCCCGTGCTTCTCCCTCCTTTGGGGTGCACGTGCGGCACTCACATGCTGCGGGGATCTGGATGAAGACTTGCCCGCCTATGGGTATTGTTCTTCTTTGTTTCGTTTGTTTGTCGGCATGAGTGCCTGGCGTGGTGTTCTGGATGGGCTGGGATCGGACTTTCAACTTCTTCATTTCGCGATGGCGCCTGGTACTGGGTGTTAGTGGGCAAATATCATGGGAGGTGTTTGGGATGGTTTTCGGACTCTGGTGGTGGCGTGTTTGCTCGCTGGTTTCCGATCAGGGGGGCGTGGTGTGTTAATCAAGCCTTCACACTGTGTCGCACTCTAGAATAGGAAATGGAAAATTTGAAATTGAAATGTCGGTTCTTGTGAATTGTGATTGTGGTCTCTGTTTATTTCAACTGTTCTTGAGGGTTCCTTTTGTGTGGTTTTGACGGTTGTGGTTCTGGAAGCTGATGAACTCTTTCACTGCCTCTGTGTTGAGCGTCGAAGGGGGTGGCGATTGTGGCTTCAATACGCATGGTGAGTTTACACAGCGACGACACGGCAAGACATGCATTATCCATATTATTTTACGAATCAATCTACAGAATGCCTCAAATGATACATCAGAACCTAAAACCAGCAACAGCGATGCATAATTCCTGAACCCTTATCAATTTGAGGACAAATCTAAAGTCGGACATCACGAGCCATAGTCATTTTATGACATGGCAGCGTGGATGGTCTCCGTGGAGATCCAGATCGATCTTGGGTCTTCACAACGAAGGACTAAGATTATGGAGTTCTATTGATTATATATCACGGAAATAAAGAGTTTTGAACTTGTGGATTGTTTGGAAACTACTGGTTTGTTCTTGTGGAATATGAATAGAAATATGATAATGGGATTTACAGATCAGATATTCGAAGCCGGAAGACTTCAGAACGCCTGTATCACCGGATAGCGATGGGTTTCTCGGCTTGAGATTTAAATAAATGGAGATTTATAAATCAGACTTTGATCGAACGAAGAGTTTTGAACTTGTGGATTTCTCGGTGGCTGTTAATTTGTTTTTGTGGAATATAGCTAGAAATGTGATCTTGAGATCTGTAGAACAGATATTCGAACCACGAAGGCTTGAGAGCTTGTGGGCCACTCAGTAAGTATAGATTTCTCGACATTAAATTTAAATATATAGTGTTTCATACATTAAATATTCTCATCACGAAGAGTTTAGAACTTGTGGATTGGCCAGTGACTGTCGGTTTATCAATATAATATAAATATCCACAGATTTAGAATCACGAAAACGAAGAATTTTAAACTTATAACATCTCAATATCTCTCACCTCATCTATATAGAATATAAAATTTTAAATATATACACCCCGCTTTACGCAAAAACATAACCCCCAC
>JPKD01000524.1:0-32094 GCA_000750935.1 Pseudogymnoascus sp. VKM F-4519 (FW-2642)
TGCAGACGGCCATGCAAGTCATATTACAGCTAATATGATTGCTCTATGTATAGAGAATAACATTGACCTTCTTATATTACCTCCTCATTGCTCGCACTTACTTCAGCCACTTGATGTTGGGGTATTTGGTCCATTGAAGAAATATCACGCTTATGAGACTGATAGGCTACATCGAGCTGGTATCAACCGATTTCAACGGTCTGAGTGGGTTACACTATATCAAACAATTCGTCCTAAGGCCCTCTCTGTTGAGAACATTCGAAGTGGGTGGAGAGGTGCTGGTTTAGTTCCATTTTCTGAGCGACGAGTGCTCAGTCAGCTCCCACTTCCATTACAGCTCCAGCCTACAACCCCTCAGCAACAGGTTGATGTCTCTAACCTTGACCTCTCAATACTAAAAAGCTCTCCTCCAGAAGGAACCGAACTCCGAGCTGCAAACGCAGTCTTCAATTCAGCATTAGCTAGTCGCGAGCCTCCTACAACGCCAACGCGCCGTTATGCAACCCGGGTGACCCAGCTACTTGAAAGGCAAAATGCAGAGCTCACAGTAATCCGGAAGGAACTTCAAGAGCAGAGGGCAATACTACAGCGACGGAATACTCATAAAACAGGCAAGAGGGTTAGATTACAAGTTTTTAGTTACTAAAAAGGACTTAGAACTATTAATAATATAGATATAGTATTCTAATAACTATAACTATCTATATAAGCATTATAAAGTCTAACTATCTTTTAGTTTAATTTACTTTTCTAAAACTAGTACTTAAGCTAGTACTCTAGTAGAATTGAGTTTATATAAAGGGATATATGTCCTTCATCTGAGCATCATCCGGTGGTCCCCCTCAAATTAGACTACAGTATATATGTCCTTCATCCGAGCATCATCCGGTGGTCCCCCTCAAATTAGACTACCGACGACCTTCATCCATCCGATCACTATTCTCTAATTGTACTGCGGCCACAAACAACTCGCATACTCCGGGTACTGCTTCGGATACCCATACACCTCACTGAGCTCATCATTTAACAGCCTTTAAATGATCCCTCTGCTGCGAAAATACGTGACTAACCAGCGCCACATTCCATGTAGTGGCCACGGTGCAGCCAGCGGTGCAGCCAACTCAAAAGAAGCTATTTACGCAAAGGAATATAAAGGCCCAAAACGAATGTCGCCGTATGCAAACCACCCACAATCTGATCCTGCTTCCTGCTTCTTCTATCTCGTAATGGTTCCGATTCTTGCAATGAAAGTAACAACTTAAACTTTGATCACTTATTGTTATTAGACACGCAATGGCTAACGTCCCTCCCTACATTGAGGAAACCCAACTGTGCGGGAAAAAATGACCGGTACTTTGACGATAAGCATCTCAAAATCCGTGTATGGCTACGGGGGTTGTAGTGTCACGGCAATCACCCAAAGGTTTTTAGTGACCTTGAGACTCATCACCTGTAAACGAGTCAGTCAATTTCTGCGCCTATACCCACTGTCTTCATGACTTCAACATTGCTGACGTACGACGGTAAGAGGATCAGCAAACGTTTAAAGCGAGCGGCTATTGACACAAAATAGCATATTGAAAGTATGCTGATGAAAGTATGCTGACTCGAATGTCGAGCCATAACGATGAGTTGTTTCAAGAGCGGAATGCGATCAGGTAAATGGCATGCAATTTTTGAAAGAGCAGTGATCTGCTGGTTATCACACGATGATACTGGTAGTTGACCGCACACCTCAATTTCCTGCTGCAAAGTGCCACCACGCGTAAATAAACCACCACAACCACGTAAATATAACATAGCGCTATAGCAGCAGTGAACTATGTAATTAGACTCAGAATGAATTGCCCGCGAACCAGCAACCAGGAAAGGGCCAAATGGCGAACTGAGTGCAGGGAGAAGTTAGCGAATCACATTCGTGAGTGTACTCGGTATATAATAAGCCATATCTGACTGTTTTATTTGGCTAGACTCCCAACTTGGGCTTGCTATACTCCCCATCGATGTCAAGCTCATACAAAACCCGAGGACCTGTATCAATGGAGTATTTCAGTACATCGCCTTCCTTAACAGTGCATGTTCATAGCTGTTACGTAGAAGTTGAATGATTACTAGCTAAGACCGCAAAAATGGTTAATGGTGTTTTGACATGTTGCAATGCAAGTTTTGCGGGCCAGGTCGGTAGACGAGGTTGAGACCCATTGGCACAGGGCAGGGCACGGCAAGGCAGAGGGAGCAATGATTGAGGCAGTGCGAAAGCAGTCGTGGCGAGGATGGGGCGGTCGGGACGGGAAGGACAAGGATTTTTGGGTTGTGAAGGGTTTGGGGAGGGATAGTAAGGATGGGCAGATAGGGGTCGAGGTGAAGGAGGATTGCAAGGTTGGAAATGATTGTGGTGATGAGGACGGGGTTGAAGGGGAGCAGCAGGGAAAGGAGGAGGAAGAGGTCGAGTGGGAGGTCATACGGGAGGGTTAGGAATGAATGGGGTGGTTGTGCAAGAAAAGAGGGTCAGCAGGATGATGACAGGCGGATGACACGCAGGGTAGAGCATTTGAAGTAGTGAATATAATTTTTGTCAGCACGTTGCAAGTCAGCGGTATGGAGTTGGCACAGTCCAAGAGCGGTTAGCAGGGGACGATCATAATTTTATGGAAGAATATTTGAGATGACAGTGTTATGATTTGATGTCAGGTTGAGGGTTGGTGAGGGGATGAAAGGAGAGAACCCATCCAGGCAAAGTCCACCGAAGGCCATCCCCAGAGGGAAGAAGGTTTGCCATGGCTAGGATCATCAAGAGAAGGGGTTATATGGGGATGTATTTCATGAAAGGGAAAGAGTTAGGGTTCTAAATGATTTTGATCTTTGGACAGCAGCTTAAGAGGAAGACGGTAGAACTCCTCTTTGCAACAATGGCAACCAATATCATCAATGTTGGAAGCATTTACAAATTGTATATCATAAATCCAGCGAAGCTAAATTCTGATCTAACTAATTAGTGATAGACCCCTCGAGCCGATGTTTTCTGCCGCCATTTTGTTTGACCTCCGCAAACCAAGCAGCGATATCTCCTACATTGCGGTCGACAGCGTCTGGCTGGTCGTAATGTTGGAAATGAGAGACATCATTATTCCAGATGAGCTTTTTGTGGGTAGTCGGGATCGAATCAAAATGCCGTTTGGCCGCTAGAGCATTCATACAGTTATCACCATGGATGATCAGGGCCGGCTTCGTGAGCTTGGCAACATTGTCCACCGTCGAATAACCGAAGTGATCAAGATCACTCATGACGGCGTACCGGTTCTCAAAGCCCTTCAACGTCCACGGACCATACCACGACCACACTACTGGACCTGGAGTCCTGCCAATGCCCCTTTGACAGGATCTGCAGCCTTGGGATCAACCAAGGGCTGGTAAATGACTTCGCCAGACTTGTCGTACAGTTCGCGCGCCTCCTTCGCCCTTTTCAATCGGGCCTGGTACAACGCTTCCCCCTGCTCGGGTGTAGGCATCTCCATCTTAGAGATATCGGCGCCGGGCTCCCAGGCCACGCACCCAGCACAGATCATGTACACGTCGGTTTCGTGGTCGCGGAAATAGCCTGAGACGGATGCCACGCCGACGACTCGAGAATCATATGATGCAACGTCCAGAGACTCCGGACCGCCCTGGCAGATTCCGACTAAAAACAATTGGGACGTGTCAACATCGGCCCGTTTGGAGAGGTAGTCCAATCCCGCGATCATGTCCTCGTTTTTCATCTTTGGATTCTCCAGGCGTCTGGGTTGGCCGGTACTCTCACCAACTGTGCGCGGGTCGAAGATCAGGCGGCGTAGCCCTCGTCGGCTAGATGAGTTGCGTACTGTGTGGGTGCCTGTTCCTTGATGAAGGAGTATGGCCCGGTGACCACGACGCCAGGAGGGTTTGTGATATTTGTGGGGCGGTAGAGCACACCGGTAATGGTCTCGCCATGAGAAGGGTATTTCACCTTCTCAGTAGTGTAACGACCATGGACGGGCATTATCAATGAAAAAGGTGGTACAAAAGTCGAGGCTTCTTGGTTTCCCTTGGTGTTTTGGTATTTGGGATTTTTTCTGATCAAATCGGGACTGATTTGTTCGTGAAAGAGATTTTTGAAACCAACTCGTCGATGAGTTCTGTTCCTTTCATATATACCTGTTTAACCAAGATAACATCGGCGACCATGATGTAAGAAGTTTGTTCTTATGTCCCGAAGGACACATCGGTCTTGACGTCACATCGCCGAGAATACTGGGGTTTAAAGAGCCCACTTAACGCCGACAGGCCAATTATATTGTGAGCAAAACTTATCCTTTAGCTGTACCCCCATACAGAGCTTTGGTGCGGCCACCCCATATTGCTTAGGAACATGTTAATTGTGTAATCAAATCCCATTTTTAGCGCTACAGTGGCAGGCATAGGGTGCTAGGTATCGCACCGGCAAAAAGAAACATCTTGTGGATAGCACCTTGGCTGAGGAAGCTATTAGGTCTTCTGCCGCCGATATGTCATTTGTCTCATACTACTGAAATCCTCAAGTGGCTAGCTTAGAGAGAATCGTTTTACAATCCGAATTACTGTACCCCGAAATACTCTCGAAATGCCAACTCTGCGCGACATCCCTCCCGAAATACTGAGCTCATTCTGCGAGTGCCTTGAACGACCAGATCTTCGCAATGTCCGACTCCTAAACCGAGCTTTTGATAACGCTGCTCGACGAATACTCTTTCGCACCATCTTCCTGAAGGTCAACCTCCACAGTTTCTGGAAGCTCGCAAAGATATCTGAGCATGAGACCCTTCGGCAGTATGTCGAAATCTTCATTTACGATGGAAGGGAATTAGAGCTAGCAGAAGGTTCCGGGTTCGAGGAATGGTTACACGACACAGCTGCAACAGGAATGGGCATAATAACAGATAAGAAGAGAGAGGAATTTCTTGCTCGATTTTCACAACAGCAACTACATGAATATTATTTCAACTTCTGTCGCTATGTGAGATTCTTCCAAGGTAAGATCTTGCAGGGAGACAACGAGATAAAGTGGTTGCTCAAGGCTATGAGAAGATTTTCAAGACTTTCTGTCGTCGAATACGCGGAGAATGAACAGAGTTTAGAAGAAGGCCGCGAGCTTCAACCTATGAGCTTCTTCAGCCCTCTAGCACAGAGAACTCTAGCGGAGCCTGAGAACGGATGGGGAGTATCGGACACGCACTTCTGGGTACTTGTATGTGCGGTTTTTGGTAGCCAGCATCCCCAGCAAGTGACGGCACTTCGAGGTGAAATGCTCGACCATGAGAATATGCGCAAGGTCGAACATGTCATTCCTCAGCTCAACTTGGAAAGTATTCAACTTCTGTGCCTTGAATTTAAATCTGAAGGTGTGTTCAAAATTGAAGATGATATGTCGAAAATTTCGACGCGGAGTCTTGCTACGCTTTTAACACGTGCCCCTAACCTCACATCTCTGCGGCTATCTTACGGAAGTCACCCAACCATCTGTCGCAATAGGCTATTTGATCCGTCCCTGCACTGGAAGCACCTTACGAACCTGTCCTTGCAAAGCCTGGCCCTATCTCCATCACACTTTCAACAATTGCTTCAGAGACACTCCACAACCCTTCTGTCGCTCGAACTATCGAATATGGACCTTGAGCAGCGTGACAACGAGATTTATGAGGGCAGTGCACAAGCTCTCTGGATCACGATGATAAAGTTTTTAAGTCATTCTATGTCTCTTAAACAGATTAAACTCATCGGATCATTTGAGACGAATACGAACGAAGCATGGTCAACCTACGGTGATGGGGATATCTCTGTCTGTCGACCGCGTCAGGACGGGTGTCTACTCAGCCGGATTGAACATTTCATCATCCACGGTGGACTTTGTCCATTTATGCTCAAAATGGATGCCAGCTATAATGAGGAATTTTGGAATCCTAAACACTCTTGGACTTGGGAGGAAGATGATACGTGGAGATTCGTTGTGTTAGATGACTAGTAAGGGTTCATCAAGACCATCGGGCGAGGGGTGATCACAAGTCACACCATTGGGTGAGGGCCGCATCCCGACTTCTTGGCGCCGTCTGCGCACCCCTTTTGCCCCTGTTATATTTCTTCACACCTGAAGGTGGGTTTTTGGAGCTTCAGTCGCGGAAGCCATGTATTCGTAGCTACATTTTGAGGCTAACCCGGATCCTCACTGCCGCACCCCATCCGCCATGAACTGCCTAAGAGAGAGCCAATGACTAATCGCAGTACATCAGACAACTTCAATATAAGGGTTTCAAGGCTAGGAAGGCCGTTGGTCGGGGATAAAGACAAGGATCCCAGCATACTCGAGAGATTGTCACTCTTTGGATCTTTGGAACTAGACGAGGGCATCCTGCATCAGTGCCGACATGTCCGTCCGTTTTCATGGCGACGATGAAGTTCAGGCCACCGAAGCGGTATGAGATAGCATGCAAAGGGGGGAGGTGCGATGGGCCGAAGCCATGCTGTGAGTTTCACTAGACAGTATCTACTCTTGCTAGCTGACTTAAATATTGTGTATTGTAGGTATGGACTGCGCGAAGAGCCATGTAACCTGCGAAGAAATCTTGCGACCACTAACTTGGGAAATTGAGAAACGGCGCGGGGAGAAAAAGTCGACAGGTACGGTTATACAATATTTCAGGGAATATATAGACTTCACATGATTTGTAGTTCAGATACGGTCAATGACGCCAACGCATACAACAAGCAACAAGGCAGCTCAAGGCTCTAAAGTCTTCACTGCAAGCCAGCAATATTACTCTGGATCATTACAAAATATGGTACCGGGTACTGCACCATACGTTAGAGACCTCACGTTCTCAAAGCAACTCACTCCCGAGAATGGACGGTCTGGTGTAAACCCATGACACTATTCAGATCATGCACAAGACTGCGATGGATGCGATGGATGCGATGAGAGAGGATCAACCTCCTCAAATTGCATAGAATCTGCCTTATACTTGTCGACGCAGCCCTTAGGACCCGCTCGACCAGGCGTAGCTCTGGAACCTTCCAGCGTGACCCAACTAATTTAAACTTGGGCGGATATATCTCAGGTTTGGGCCGTCGCAACACATTTAGACAAACTTGAGGGAAAGACCGGTGAGTTTGCGCATGCTGAGACGGTGGAATTTCGCTTCACTCATCTAGTCATCAATGGCCCCGGAAAATATCGTATCAAAATAACGCTGGTGCAGATGGATTTCTCCAACGGTTTTGCCAACGTTTGAACCAGATCTGCGGCGCCTCATCGTTGGCTCCGAGCGATTCGGCTTCGAGCAGCGATATGGGCGCTGGCGCGGCCCGCGTTCGGCAGCGCGGCCGCGGCGGTAGCGCTAGTGTGGCTGTGAGGAGCGAGGCGGGTGTGGGACGCGACTATGAACAAACAAGTTGAGGCAGTAGCTTGAGTGGCCAAGTCATACTCGCTCACATCTTGGTCCTCAATGCTGGCAAGGACATCGCTCGAGGCAACTCTAGCCTCAGCTTCGTCGTCGCTTTCATCATCGCATCACCGATAATTAGAGGCTTTTCCGCGTGGCACCTGGGGGACGTCTCCGTTTTTTGATAGTGCGGAATAGCTCTTCAAAGTGATGGAAGTGGTTGACTAACGAGTGGTTTGGTGGGGATTTGCTGGGTTGTAGAGGTGTTCGGTGCTTGTTCAACACTAACCTCGTCAGCTGGCAACGGACGCGCGATTGAGCCACAGTTGAATCCGCAATTTCAGAACAATGCAATCTTAGTTTCAGAGTATCGACGATGTACACCACGCCAACGTCGTCAATGGCTCTCCTCACAACATCGTCAGCCGCAATTGGCCGCAACTGCAATTTGAGCCACAGTTAAAATCGCAGTTTGAAAACGAGAATAATAATATTATCTATCTTATGACTGTCATAGGTCCCCCCTCTACCTTCTCATCCTCAATCTTTGCCTTCTTGCTCACATGCTCTAAAGCCTCGCCCTTCGTGTCTTGCACATATTCCTCATCATCTTCGCTCTTCCGATTCCTGCTCACACAGTTTGAACGTGGTTCTTCAATATAATTAGCATCCTGAAAATTGGCCCGGGAGTCTAAAGCGTTCATAAGTGGTGCGTGACATGAGGGATGTGGACATTCCTTTTTTGCGCCAGTCTCAAGGTGCTTGTCAATATGATTGAGTAGCGTGGACTTCGTCATCTACGACAATCGAAACCAGTCCCCAAGTTTGTTGTACATTACCTTTGTACGTTAGTTTGCTCTCGTTGCTCTCCTCACTCCCGCTCCCGCTCCAGCTTCCACTCCCATTTCCTGCAGCTTCCTCTGTCTGAGCCTGGGCTTCGGGGTCCGGAACTGGTTTCTGGCCTTCGGGTGGAATTGGCCTGCCAGCTTTATGTAAAGCCGCCACCCTCTTCTTCCGGAGGCGCTCTAGCTTCCGGGCTGCAACACCAGCCTGGCGTAGCTCCTTCCGGGATTGAATAGTCGCTGATATAGCTATTCTAGCTTCTCTTCTGCCTTCTTATTGGCTTCTTTTGGAGTTTCTGGGCTTGAAGCTTACGGGCATTCTTTACTATAAGTGCACAACCTGATTGAAGGGTGCACCTACTCTTAGCCCTCTATTTCCTCTGCTCCACTACCTGCTTCTCAAGAATTGAGAAGTCTAACTCCTGTAATTGGGCGCTTACAAGCACCTGCTCTGTGCCAGCGGCCCAGTTCTCAGCTTCGGAAACAGAACAGACTGTACCCGGAGTTGCTATAATTAGCGTTCCTTGGGAACCTACTTTTGAAATAATATGTGGATAAGGCAAAAGCTGCCACGATGCCAAGAAGGCGGGATGACGCAATCGCTGGGTGTATATTATTAGTAGATGCTGCAACAAGGGTAGCTCAGCTTACTTAAATTAGAGGTCGGCTTGCCTTCAGTGTGGTAATTATAGATGAGGCACAATGTTGCATCAGATAATATGGTTGCAGTAACTGCGTATTTCATGCCCGACGGCCCAGACCGCACTCTATGGAACGTGGGACTAGTTCCGTAGGCCTCCTCAAGAAACATTTCCAAAATTTCTGCGTTATAGCGGCCGCCCGAGATGCGCATGTTCCATGAAATCCATGAACACAGAGATATCCAGGACCAGATGGAAAATCTCGCTTTTGCCTTGGACGCAAAGATGATCTTTGCAAACTAGACCAAAAGGCTGTAGATGAGCAGGTGGTTAAGAAAACACGTGAAGGTAGCGGTTTAGTAAGAGGTGCTTATACAAGGATACGGTGTTGTAGCGTGTGTGGAAAACCTGGCCACAACGCACGTACTTGTCAAGAGGCTGTAGAATAGTCTGATTCAACAGCTTCAGATACGATTGTAGTTAAATATTAGTGTTGTGGTGGTAAATTGTAGATAAGTGGTGGAAGTGGTGAGGCACTGGCCATTTAGGTGATATGGCCAACTCGGTGTTAAAGTACGTTAATAGATAACTTATTCGAAACATCATGTAATACAACAGTGAAAGCAACTTTAACATGTAACCTCTTGTAATCCCCCCGCCTTTACAACATGCTCTTTGGAAACTCCTTCATCGCCTGCCTTACTGCTAGGTCGGACAAGATCTCCTCAGTCCCTCCCAATATTGCATCAAACTTATGCGTTCTCTGAAAGTTCTCAACGCGCCTTCCCATCCCAGTCTGTGTCAAACCCCGCCCGCCAAAAATATTCACTGCCTCATCGGCAACTTCGTGAGCTACTCGAGTAGTGAAACTCTTGAGTAGTGCTATGGGGCCGCCAAGATGGATTGCTTGTTCCTTATAAGACATTTTGACCATCTGCTCGGTGATCTGCTCCAGCCATGCTTGCGCTGCCTCAACGCTCGCAATTATCTTAGCGAGCTTTGCCCGAATGACGGGTTGATCAATCAGCCTGCGCCTAAATACCATTCGCTGGTTGCACCATTTGAGGCACTCCTCGACTATACCACGGGTACCTCGAATGGATCCGCAGATCATGGCGAAGCGTTCGTGGTTAAAGTTGCTCATAATGACGGTGAATCCCTTATGCTCCTCGCCCAAAAGATGATCAACAGGAACGATGACCTTGTCAAACTGCACGTAGGCAGTGCCCGCTGTGGCGGAGTAGGATGTTTTGATAGCCTTCGTCGTAACACCTTCACTCCTTGGGATAAGAAGAACAGAGAACCCCTTATCAGTCTTGCACCCAGTGATAAAATAGTCGGCAAACATACCATTCGTAATCCATTTCTTAGTACCCGATACGACATAATGTTTGCCATCCGGAGTTTTCGTAGCAATTGTCCGAATTCCGGCAACGTCACTGCCGGCAAAAGCCTCGCTGATTGCAAGACAAATCTTCTTTCTCCCTGTTAGAGCTTCGTCAAGAACCCTTGTTCTGAGACGTCCATGAGGAAGCCAGTGCACGACGGCAGTAAGGCCAATGACAAGGCCACCTAACATGCCATCTGCAAAGCCTCGTGTGCCGATCCTAGCGAGTTCTTGTGACACGACTAACTCGTGGAAAAAGTCGAAGTCTTTCCCCTCGACAACACCACCTAGGAGGGTGCGGCCGAGGAGGTGTTCGCCTGGACCTAGACGCATTGCGTGGATGTTTTCTTTTGCCATCCTTTCTACAAGCTCTTGACTAATATACGTGCCATCCTCCTCTTTCTCCTGAGCTTCAGGTGTTACGTATATGTCGACTAATTTTCTCATGGCCTGTTGTAATCGGTGGTGGCTTTCTGTGTAGTAAGGGCTGCTGAACTCCGGACGAAGCCACAAAGGTTCGGCATATGGGACGAGACTAAGATCTCCAGGTTCAGAACTCAGAACTTCTGGTGTTTCATTCTCAAGGATGCCAATGCAGAGATCTGCATATTTTTGGAGGACTTCATGGCGATGCAGGCTGTAGAAGGCTGCTGTCGCGTCTCCGCCAGCTATCTGCTCAAGGACCACGTTACCACCGGGGTGAGCGTCGGCAAAATCGGTGAGACCATAGACCTGAAAATAGCATATCGTCAATGGCCGCTTCTTTGAGAATAAGTATTACACAATTACCTTATGATCTATGATACACCAAAGATCCTCTGGTTTGTTATGGTTGGAAACTTCCTTTCTCGTGAGGCTTGGTGTCGACATCATATAAGTTTACTAGCAATGGATTCTCGGACCAAGTTTTTAGACTATAGAGTCGAGAAGAAAAGCGCTGAGATGAAGAGATCAAACTTATATAAGTGTAGCATAACGTATCGCTTACTCCGAGTTGCTTCTCAAGGGTATTAGACGAGTTGTATGTTATGAGATTGTTACGTCTGATCCCCGAGGTTGAGTGAGTTTATGATTTGCCGAGGCGTAGGCGAGATGTAAAGGCACTGCTACTTCAATTTCCTCGGGCTTTGTGCAAGTAGCTTCGCGCACCAAACCCTAGGCACGGGTCAGTATGAAATGTCCTCAAACTGGGCCAATCGGTCTCTTTCTAAACCTGATTGACTTCCGTTTATTTGTCGAGCGCCTTTGACCGTCTACACGCTTATAAAAAGTCCCGAATGATTAGTCTTGACTACCAAGCTCTCCCAAACTTCACCCTCTCTAGTTACGAGCCGTTGATTAGCTTATCTATCCAGCTTTCCCAGACCTTTCAGGGGAATTTCTAGGTGGAGCGTAGTTGTTGACCCCATCTCTATAAATACAACAGGTACAAGGAAAGCCAGCTTTAGTAAACTATTATTTTTCTAGGTTATAACTGTCGATAAGCCTTACTATCCTAAAGTGACACACGCTAATACGACAACAGCAACTCACTTCACATACACCAAGAACGCCAGTGCCACGGAACAAAGTTCCTAGAACCCCGGCGATCAAAGGTATAATATATATTCTGGCTTCTACTACCTGGTAGCTTTTTGCTCTTGCCATTGATAAAGCCATATCCGCGAAGGCTAGCTCAGCTCTAGATAGCCTCAAAGAGAGTTTCTTTAGAGTGGTATATATAGCTAGGGGTGGCTTCTACTTCTATTGCACTTCTTCTGTTGTACTTCTAGCAAGTCCTTTATCTCGTTGTTTTCTGCGTTCAGAGCCTTGTATCTCTCCCTGCATCCCCAGCCACTTACAGCAAGAGGACAGAACAATATCACAACCAATCCTCCAAAAACCCTCATTCTTCAACCTCAGCTCTTCAGCTCCCCTTAATTACCTCCTCCCGACAATCATGGCTCCGACTCTCCTCGACGCCGACGCCTACGCGAAGGACCTGCACAAGGCTCCTGCTCCCGGCGCGCCCTACTCCCTCCCCATTCGTAACAGTGAGCGCGACGGCTACTCTGCCGTCTATAGGCACTTCCGCTTCGTCAACAAGCCGCTGCTGAAGACCCTCAACCCCAACGTCCTGACCGCTCACGACTCCTTCGAGGACTCCGTCAAGAAGCGGCCCAACAACCGGTGCCTAGGCAGCCGCACCTGGAACCCAGCCACCCAGTCCTACCAGAACTACGACTGGATCTCCTACGCCCAGACCGCCGTCCGGAGGAAGAACTTTGGCGCCGGCCTCGTCGAGCTGCACAAGAAGGCGGATGCCAAGGAGAGCAGGCAGTACGGTGTGGGGCTGTGGTGCCCCAACCGCCCGGAATGGCAGATCTCAGGTAACTTACGTCGTAGTGACGGAGGGGGGACTTTTGGTCTTGGCTAACAACGTTTACTAGATTTGGGCTGCATGTCCCAGTCGCTGTTCACCGTCTCCATCTACGATACCCTGGGCCCCGATAGCACCGAGTACATACTGAACCATGCCTCTATCGTTTGCGTCATTACCACCCTCCCTCACATCCCCGTCCTCCTCAAGCTCGCTCCTCGATGCCCCGCGCTAAAGTTGATCGTGTGTATGGATCCCCTGGATGCTGGAGAGCAGCCGGGCAACTCCAAGTCTGCAATCCTGAATGCGCTGGCCTCTGATGTCGGCGTCTCGATCCACTACATGGGCGATGTTGAGGCCCTCGGTGAGGCTTCCGGCCTGCCTATGAACCCGCCCAACGCGAACGATATCATCACGATCAATTACACCTCTGGCACCACTGCAAACCCCAAAGGTGTGGTCCTGACCCACGCCAACGCAACTGCCGCGACGGCCATCGCGCGAGCTATGTCTGATATAGAGGCCAAGGATGTGGTCATCTCATACCTACCGCTCGCCCATATCTACGAGCGATTGACGGAGCACAATGCGCTGTCTGCTGGAGCTGGTATTGGCTACTTCCGTGGCGATATTCTCGGTCTCATTGACGACATGAAGATCCTGCGCCCCACAGTCTTTGTCTCCGTCCCCCGCCTCTACAACCGCTTCGGATCTGCCCTCCGCGCCAACGCCCTCGAGGCTCCCGGCCTGAAAGGTGCCATGGCCCGCCACGTGATCAACATTAAGCTGGAGAACATGAAGCTCCCGATTGGGCAGGCGACTAACAAGCACATGATCTGGGATCGGTTCTTTACCCCTAGACTTACCAGTAATTTCGGTCTTCAGCGGGTCAAGGGCATGGTCAGCGCTAGCGCACCGCTCGATCCGACCCTGCACCAGCTCCTCCGTGCCTCGTTTGGCAACGACTTCATCCAGGCATACGGGCTGACCGAGACCTACGCCGTCAGTATGGCCCAGTTCCCGGGCGACTTCTCCACCGGCAACTGCGGCGGTCTCGCCCCGGGCGTCGAGGCGTGTCTCAAGTCCGTGCCGGACATGGACTACCTTGTGACCGACAAGCCAAACCCGCGCGGCGAGCTGCTGATCCGCGGCAATGCGCGCTTTCGGGAATACTACAAGAACCCCGAGGAGACGACCAAGGCGATCGATGCGGACGGGTGGTTCAGCACGGGCGATATCTCGGAGGTCGACAGCCTTGGCCGCTTCAAGATCATCGACCGCCGGAAGAACGTCCTCAAGCTCGCCCAGGGCGAGTAAATATCCCCTGAGCGAATCGAGAACGTCTACCTCGCCAACTCTAGCATCCTCGCCCAGGCCTTCGTCCATGGCGACTCCACCCAGGCCTTCCTCGTTGCCATCTTCGGCATCGACACCGCCACCTTCGCTCCCTACGCCGCCGGCATCCTGAAGAAGAGCATCGATCCCACTGATCTCGCTGCTGTTAAGGCCGCTGCGGCAGATAGCAAGGTCCGCGCCGCTGTTGTCAGAGACCTTGAGAACATCGGCAAGAAGAACAAGTTCAATAGCTATGAGAAGTTCAAGGCCGTGCATCTTGAACTGGAGCCGTTTACCATTGAGAATGAGCTGTTGACGCCTACGTGAGTCCTCCCTCCCCCCCATTACCTGATATAGAAAAGTCAGCTAACATCCCATAAAAGGATGAAACTCAAGCGCCCCCAAGCAGCGAAGAAGTTCCGCGCCCACTTAGGCCGCTTGTACGAGGAGGCGCTGGCGGAGCAGACGCTGAGCGCGAAGTTGTAGATAGGAGAGCGGGAGAGACCTAGCTGCGGATGGGGGATGCGGGGAAATCGCTCCATTATATAAAAGAATTTACAGATCTAGAAATTTTCTGACGCCCAACTCACACGCAAACGTGCGAATGATCGAGAAGCGCAGCGAGTGCTACGGCAGCGGTCGAAACAAAAAATTGTCCACATGCGAGCTGGCCACTTTTCACCCACTTAAGACCACTTATATACAAATTTCCCACCATAACACTAGAATCTAACCTCGATTGTATCCCCAATTGTAGAATCTAATAATTCTGTAGCTTCTAAGCATGTACGAGTATCGTGGCGTGGCTTCCCACATATACCACAGTGCCGTATCCTTCCACGTAACCCTAAACTCTATACGGCTACCCTGACGGTCTTCGTACTGCAGCTGTTCCTCTACAGCCCTCTGATCTAGTATGTCTTGAGTATTTTCGAACGTTTATGAATATGTAGCGTCGCGACCGGCGACGCTGCCTCTAGTCGCGAAGCGAGGCACACCCCTACACTGGATTACCTACACTCTATACATCCCCCTTGATTGGTCTGGGGTTGGTCCGTGTGCGGTACTAATCGGCATTACTTCAACGGCGAGTTTTTGAGTCACTATTGACCAATAATAAAGTACGCTACGCGTGAGTGTAGATCAGTATTCAGCGAGCCATAGTGTTAAAAGACATGGTTAGCCTAGCTGCCACTGCCGACACATCTGATGCTTGATTCTCTACAGGATATTAGATGGCAAGAGTTGTAGCGTCAAGCCACATGGCACTTTCTAACGTAGCTCTGTTTCATCCACCTGGAAGCTGTTTTCTGTAGGTAACTCAGGGTACCATCTACTATACTGGCTTGAAAGACCATCATCTTCTAAGGTTGCAGGGAAAACAAAGTCAAAGTTTGAGCCCACCATGGCAAAGCTATGGTTCTCTTAGTGTTTGGGCAGTACATAGAGGTAAAACGAGTTAATACATACTCAAATCCATTAAAAGCACCTTCAAGCCCAGTAAAAGGAGAGCCGAGGTTCCTTATGGTATCTGTATATATGAGACTCTGGTTTCTTTGTGTTGGGCCATGCGATAAGCATGGCGTCGGCGTCTCGAGGTTTATAACCTCAGCTAGGTCGGTGTCCTCGGCTGCCTCTAGCTGCGTCTTCCGATTCATTATTTGTGTCTTGGCTTGGGAAAATAGCCTATGTAAGAGTTCTGCTCCAAAGTACGTCTTGCGTAGTTCATTAGCGACGAGCATACCCATGTCGAGACTGTTTTTTCCTAGGGTCGCTATAAGTGGTTTGCTTGACGTCGAATTTAGGAGATGAATTTGCATGGGTGGCACGAGGGCAATGCAACTAATATTAGCTTCAATCAGTATACAGCAGTCTCATGGATTTAAAGAGATATGGAACTCAAGACTGGTACTAACACAATACCCTGACATGCTAAAATCATGTCTGACGTTATTAGGGCCTCAAGGATTTGGTTAAACCCTGCAGCAGCCGCCTGCGATTTCCGCTCCATCAATGAGCACCATTCCTGAGAGAGGCTCGATGAATCTTTTTTGGATAAGTTCAGAAGGTAGGGCCGGTACAGGACGATTCGAACTGACCTAGACCAAAGGTAAGCGGATACAGAGCATGACGGGACGAGAGAGGTACTGCAAGAAAAGCACCAGGTGACAGGCGTGATAGTATACTATGAAATTCTCGGAGCTCATGAAACAGCTCGCTTTCTTATGTGATATCGATATCCGTTGCTCAACCTCCACTACATCGGACATACTTGGCCTAGTCTGGCGAACTCGATAATGCGTTGATAGTATGTTTGCTTGGATAATAGCAAGTCCTATCAACTCAACAAAGAGCAGAGACAAATCATGCATGCCAGCTGGGAGATACTTTTCCCGAAGTGCCCCTGAAACACCTACAGCCGTCGCATCCGAATCACCAGGGACTGGCAACTGAGTGTCACAGTCATCTAAGTTAATACGCATTGGCCTGCCCATGCCAACTGAGAACCATACATCTTGATGGACACATGACCACCAAATAAGTCGCCACAGTCTCTGACGGCGCTGCGGAATATGACTTGCCGTAGGGTGAGGGTTTCGATGTAGTCCTGCTGTCTGACACAGACTGATAGCAACTCCGATCCAATGCCACGGGCCTGTTTTATCTTCAGTGTCGGAGGAACAAAAGCTCATTAGCAGGACAGCCTGTATTAACGTTGTTCTATCTCTCTCGTATTGCATGTCGTAGAGAGCCTACGTTATATTGTCAGTCATGATTCGGTGTATACATTGTGACGAGCTAGTTCATACCTTCGCCTTTCTATAGATAGAGCGTTTCATTTCCTTTCTAGTTGTAAACCCCGCCGCCCGAACGACGTCCTCCTCTAAGAACTAGCATAGGAAAGTATGGTCAATGTTGAACTGGACTATGAACATGTGTATACTTACGTTAGATGCTGCGAGGTACATGGACCATAATAGATGAGCGCTAATTCTATCGAGTGCGGCACTTTCATGATTGGGCAGAAAGTCCTGAACGTCGACGATGGGAAAGAATGGATGGACATAATGGAAATATGTTCGAACCAATTCATCGCGTATCCGAGCTTCAGGGAATACGAACGCACCCTTGAGGCGTAAGTATCCTAGATCTTCAGGATCAAGAGAGGAAACTATGCCATTTGGCAGAAGAAAGTGGCCACTCTTGTCTGCCCTTTCTGGCTCACAGATATTCCCGATGGCGCAAACGCCCTTGGGATCACCTGTGGCAGAGTTATAGATGTCAATCTCAATTCTTTGGAGCGCGGTGTACGTGACGCGGGTGAGGTAACAAAAGAAAAATGGGGACGGGCTCCATACCATACATTGGCGTGTCCGCTGGGAGCGATTCTGCGTTCAGCGCATCATCTTCTTCAAAGTGGCTGAAGTGCGACTGGAATGGGCGAAAAATGCTAGAACATGGCTTGGTTGACCTCTCACTAAAGTCCACCTCGGCCTCCGAAGCAACGGCATTGGTGCCATCTAGGTCCTCTGAGAAATTGTCTGGCTTGCCGATACTGTTGATCCCTGTGACAGCACTATGGGATTCACTGGTCACAAGCCGTGTATCCAACTCTGGCTTTGGTGATAGAACAACAGTTATAGACTCTTCTCTTTGGTCAGGGTCGCTAAATAGATTTAATGGCCTCGGCAAGGCTTGTCGTGAAGGTGTAGGCGCCGCGGAAGTCCTAGGGCACGCTAGTTGAGCAGACACGGGGACGATGACAGAGTGCGCGACTCACTTCTGTGACTTGCGAACTCGAAGCTCGCATTCAATCTCATCCAGCGAGCAGTTTGCGCAGGGTGGACCAGACTTTGCCAGGCTGCACCTCACTTTCCGGCTATGGCAGGCCCTACACGCACCTCCGAGGCGCTTCTGCGATGCTTGCCGGGTTGGTGCTGTAGTGGTTTTTATCGGCATGGTGGAAAATCCGAGGAAAACTGAGGACTTGAGGGTAATCAGGTGGTATTGAGTCAGCTCGCATGCATCACCCTACGCCTCGCCGATTTTATGTAAAAAGGAGTGAGGAGGTGGAGTTGTCACAAGTATCTGTCTCGGCATTTTTGCAGCTTTTGCCGAGGTTGTAACCCGAAAGCATTTCCCCGCTACCATGAAGCCAGATGAGAGATGGAATAACGTAATCCACAAACAAAGCCGATCACACAAACGAGCCGATCAAATTCCATGTAATCTACTACTACTAGAATACTCACTAAAGGTCAAAATTAGGGGCTAACGAGGGATTTCCCCTGCGAATTCGATGATTACTATCTAGAAAGCCAAAACCGAACCTTGCCTCGGCTAAAGTCAGCAATTCAGCTCCTATAACATTCGTTCAGTAATGTTCATTTTCATACTTATTTTAAAATACGCCGAGAGCAATTGAGGAGATTAAGAAGGCATTAAATTACTACACTAAGTACCTCAATTCAAACAACGATGGGTCGACCAAATGGTGGGAAGCTCACGATCTTCGTCGACTGCGGTTCGTTCACCTCCCCATCATCCATCTTTCTTACAACTAACATATCATCTCAAAGTATCTCCCTACTCCTGGTTTGGATTTACCAGCACCATCCGCTACCGACCTCTTCTCCAAGCCCATGGTGTCTTCGTCGACATCGTCCCCTTCTTCCTGGGCGGCGCACGTGAGAGCGTTGGAAATCCCTACACGCCCACACCGAAATGGAAAGAGGCATTCTCGGCTCAAGATAATGACATGACAGGCCGTTTACTCGGACTCAAGGTCGTGCCACCGAAAGAATTTCCTGTTTCTTCGCTTTATGTGAGTTTCCTACCCATCCGTGAAGGGAAATTGAAGTAGAACTGACTTGGGAATAGCCTGTAAGGGTTGCAACGTGGATTAAAGACCATTATGAGGCAGAGAAGTTTGAAGCTACATTTGAAGCTCTTGTGTCCGGGTATTGGAGCAAAGGGATTAACGTCTCCAAGACCGAAGGCATCATCAAAGCCCTCCATGGGATCTTTTCGGAAGCAGAGCTGGAGGAGATTTTAAAGAATGCAGTATCGCCGGAAAACAAGAAGAGGGTTATTGATCAGACGCTGAGCACAGGGGCTTTTGGCGCTCCATGGATTATTGCGGTGAATAGTGCCGGGGAGAGGAAGGATTGGTTTGGAAATGATCGGTGGGATCAGGTCCTTGCGCATCTCGAAGTGCCGTACAAACCTGTATCCATTATTCCTCCTGGTGGTAGCAAGCTGTGAAATTAGCTTGGCAGGCATCTAGAAAGAAGGTTTTGCGATTTCTGACCCTTATTGTATCATATACTTTTGATCCGGATATGTCTATAACCGAAATCTTGCATTGATGTGCCATGGAATCCAATAATCACCATCTGTAAAGAGGATAGCATAAGAAGCTGAATGATACGGATCTTGATTTTCGGTTTCAACATTTAAATTTAAGATCGTTTCCACTAACTTATCTTATCCTACATGGCCATTGAATTGCCACTCCGAGAAAAGCCAAACCTCATCACCATGTCTGCCCACGTACCCTCCTCAAAGCTTAGAAAACATTGACTCCTTCTGCGCCCTCACATCCAACTCCTGCGTCCAAGCACTTTTGGGCTGCGTGTGCAAAAACCAATAAATCTTCGCCAAATCGACCGGCTGCAAAATATACGCATCGATCTCCTCCAGCTTCTCCTTCTCGCCTTCTCTCTCCCATTTCCTCCTCGCCACACCCCCAATCAACTTCCCATCCACCGGACCATCGATAATTAAATGCGCTCCATGGATGCCTTTACTCTGGTACTCCCGCGTGATTATCTGCGCCAGAGATCTGAGTCCGAATTTGCCAGGCGAGAAACTACTTAGGCCTGCCGCGCCGCGAAGGGAGCCCGTTGCGCCGGTAAAGATAATAGTGCCGCGCTCAGCGGCAAGCATATCAGGTAGGACGCATTTTGATGACCAAAAAGCGCCGAAAAGATTGATTTTGGTGAAGTTCTCAAATTCCTCGGTGGTTGTGTCGAGTATTGAGCGACCATTTACTCTCCGCGCGCCAGCGTTGTAGACGAGCACTTGCACGGGACCGAGCTCAGAGCGGATGGAAGTGAAGCTGGAGATGACATCCTGCTCGATGCGGAGGTCCGTGAGGTAGTATCTTGCTGAGCCTTTCCCGAAATCGGCTTCGATACCTTGGACCATGGTTTGGAGTTTGTCTTTTGTGCGGGCGAGGAGGGCTACGATGAAGCCTTCGGAGACGAAACGCCGGGCGACTGCTTCTCCTATCCCTGGCCCTGCACCGACGACCGCGATGACTTGTTTCTTTTGGGCGTTGTATGACATGATTACTTGGACAAGATAGACAAACGGGAGCGGGTATCAAAGCTCGATTGTTCAACTACTCAAGGAATTTGAGGAAATATGTACGCATAATCTCGTATGAAAACGAGAGCTGTAAGTTATATATTATTACTCTTTGACGTCGTTCGATAGATGGAGGCTTGCGACTAGGATCCTTGTAGACGAGCCGAACATAAGGTTGAATACTAATCAGACCTCGGTAAATTCACTCATTCTTCGCACGCGAGCCACGCCCATAGCACTCCGTGCCGCTGTTGAAGTCGCTCAACCCCGACACCAGCGTGGGAGCAAGCTTGGTAAAAGCATGCAGAAGAAGATGGAGGAGCCGAACTTGGCCGAAGCAGTTAAATTTGAGGCTCAGTAATGTCCTTTGATGTTTACAAATTGACGATCAAAAGCGAGACATTGGGGATTGAGTAACGTCACATTGGGCTTAGCAAAGTTTCCAGACATATGTTTTATTTGTAACTCTACTTTCCTCATGTTGACTGTAACCTTATGTTTATAAGCTGTTGCCTGGGGAGAATAAGGGTAGCTCTCGGAAGCGGATAAACTCCCTAGAATTTCCAGAGTCTCAGAAATATATTTAGGCACACGTCTCGCACTCAAGGTCTTGCTGATGCTGGTCGCGTTCGGGATGATGCGTAATGCGGCCATTCCGAGGGTGTCGAACGGTTCCCTGCCAGAGTCAAAGAGCACTTGATGTTAGCGCGAGATGAAAACTCAGCTATACCCTGTTAGTAATGCACCAAATAAAGTGCGACTAGATTATGCTGTCAAATGGATTCTAGCCGACCCAATACTCCGTATGGACAATACCCTCCTTTGTTGAAAGTAGGCCCTGAAGATCGTAAAATGTCGTAATGGTTTTAGAAATAATTAAAGTAGCTTCAAACTTCTCCGCAGAATAATGGTCCTTTACCCATGTCGCGACACAAACACGCTTGGCAGAGAATCAGATCCCGTTCGCACTTCCCGAGCAAGTTTTAGGGAGACTTGCAAAAAACGACAGGATAGGAAAACCCTTTGGTCGCCGACCTTTAGTCCGAGCAACCTTCCACTGACCTCGCTGTTTACTCTCTCTAACCTCGGCATGGGCTTTCATATATGTTCCCTCCCAACAATCGTTCTGCAACTGCGCGCAAGAACAGACTGCATCCCTTCCGCATATATTATTTCATTCCGGGTGACTCGCTGATTACTCTCTCTAACCTCGGCATGGACTTTCATATATGTTCCCACTGATCGTTCTGCAGCTACGTACAAAACAGAGTGCGTCCCAGCCACCAAAATTATTTCGTCTCATTTAGACATCAGTTACCTGCAGTATTTACATTCTTCGGCCGAGATGGGTTTTGACACTCCTTTGACTCGCAGACTCGGTATCAGAGTCCCAGTGGTGCAAGGCGGCCTCCAATGGGTCGCCTATGCAGAGCTTGCGGCAGCAGTCAGTAATGCCGGCGGTCTAGGAATAATCAATGCTCTCACGCAACCAGACCCGGAGCATCTGCGTCGCGAGATCAGGAAAACAAGAGAGCTCACAAAACATCCATTTGGGGTCAACCTTACTCTCCTCCCAGCCCTGAATCCTCCCGACTATCCGGCTTTTGCCCAAGCTATCATCGATGAAGACGTTCGCATAGTCGAAACAGCAGGCAACAGCCCTGGGCCGATAATTAAGCAGCTTAAAGCTGCCGGAATCATTGTCATTCATAAGGCCACCACTATTAGGCACGCGAAAGCGGCTATTAAACTAGGTGTTGATATCCTGTCAATCGACGGCTTCGAATGTGCTGGACACGTCGGCGAGTCTGACATCGCATCCTTGATTCTCAATAGTCGCGCACGGCAGGAACTTGGTGATGTGCCATTCATCGCGTCTGGCGGGTTTGCTGACGGGTATGGTCTAATGGCAGCGCTGAGCCTAGGTGCATCAGGAGTTAACATGGGAACACGATTTATGTGCACGGTCGAAGCTCCGATCCACTTAAATGTCAAACAGGCCATTGTGAACGCGGATGAGCATCAAACGACTCTGATTTTGAGACGCTGGAAGAATACGAGTCGAATGTATTCAAATAAGGTGACAGCTCATACGATTAAGCTTGAGCTTGAAAGTGCAACGGGGGAGTTTGCTGAGGTTGCTCCTCTTGTCAGCGGGATGAGAGGACGGGAGGTTCTTGTCGCTGGCGATGTTCAACACGGTGTACGTTTTACTCCTATCGAGATACTCTCCTCGTTTATCTGACAAAGATTTCCCACTGCTAACCACTGACACAGGTCTGGTACGCGGGACAAGTAATGGGCCTTATCCATGACGTTCCAACATGTGCCGAACTTATCAGTCGCATCGAACATGAGGCACGCGAGACGCTTACGAGACTTGAGATTGCCACTTTTAGCAGTGAAGAACAGAAGAGCAGACTGTAGAATTGCTTATAGGAGCAAACAATTCATTTAAATTTTAGGCAAGATTAGGTAGTGACCCTCGCAGCCCAATTGCCACATGATTAAGCAGGTAGTTTCTTCTATTTGGTACTAAACCTTACTGCTCCCTGCAATGTTCTCCAAACCCGGCCCCTATTGTGCAACCCTAGATGTAATTATTCAGTAGTTTTCGGAGGCTAATGTACCTATCAAAGGCGGTGTCGACAGTCGAGCCCTTGTTCACTAATCCTCCTACTAACATGTCATTTAGACATTAACGAGGCAACATCTCAGATGTTTGGTTCTCCGTATAATAGAGTTCAATCAGGCTCTCTAGGGAATCCTGTCAGGTGTGTCGCCCTCTCGCCGGCGGCAACGTTGTGTATGAAGCGGCAACTATGCATAATCGCCAAGCCGCCACGCATGGCTCCCGCACTAAACCGAGGCTGATCACTAATCAGCACCGTCTCGTCACAAACGTCCTGTTGTGTCGTCACGCGCCATGTGGGTGTGCTGGCCTTTTAAAAGCATGCCGCCTCCTTTCGGAATAAGACGTACTGCGCAATTGACTCACAACCGGCCATGCAGCATACGAGCAATCTGGAAATCTTGAATCCCGAGTACGACGATAGCCCAGCCATTTACAAGGATGAAAGACCGAAGCACAAGGTGTTACCATTTGGCATCAATGAACAACTACAGGTCAGGCAGGATCCTCCGTTAAGTACGGTCGCTGAGGACCATGATCCGGGGCCGAGGCGTAAAAAGCCTAGGATTGAGAACCGAAGGTCAGATGGCATAGAGGAGGTCAAGGGAAAAGCTACGGGCCGACCCACGATCGACGACAAGGACGAAGCAACTACCGATGTAAGTGTGTTGAGCTTCTTGTTTGCATAGGATAATATCTGGATGAACTACGATAAGTGTTATTCATCGTAATATGTTCTGATAATGTCTATCGCCGGAGAACCCAGATACGCTTGGCCCAGAGAGCCTATCGTCACCGGAAAGAAACTATGATTTCATCTCTGGAGAAGAAAGTCCGAGAATTGACCGGCGTGAATGAAGAGATGAGCTGTGTCTTCATCAGCTTGTACGATTCTGCAGCCAAAATAGGTCTCCTTCAGCGTGAACCGGAGTTTGCTCAGCAAATACGAGTCTGTACCGTATCAAGAGGTGCCTAGCTCTAGCCAAGGCAACCGCGGACGCTGCCCATGACAGAATCAAGATGACGGCGTCCAAGATGAGGCTGAACATGGCGTCATCCAGGAAATGGTCAGAAGGGCTCAAAAAGAAATGATCCAAAAACAAAACCCATTCCTGAGCCCACCGTGCCTGACACGGCAGGAATAAACTCTGGGGACCCGCCCGGCCTTGGGATTTTGGAACTTCTTGAGCTCTTCTTTAACCTGTCACATATTAATATCTGCACATGAAAGATGATCCTTTTGGAGATAAGGTGAGGGCATACGGTTTGATGGTCAGCGCGGTCTTTGTCTGCCATCTGCTTTCCTTGTTGACCTAATTGCTTTTCAAAACCAGGGTATACAACCAATTCTTCCCCAATAGAGTGGCGGGCAAGCTCCCATCTGAACTGATTCCGCCAGCGAGTGGCCTCGTCGCTGTCCTTTGTGTTTATGATATTGTTATAAAATTGCTCAAGCTCTCGATGATCCTTCTTGATAGCGTCGCTAATTCTAGACATCGAACACATCCACCATTTCCTTGCTGGCACGCCGCTGCTGCTCCTGCTCCTCTCCATCTCCCATATACACACTTTTCTCAAACTCACCCTCGCCCTCACCCTCACTCCCCTCCCCCTTCTCACCCTCCCTGCCCTCTTGGCCTTCTACTGACCCCGTCCCAATCCCCATCCCAATCCCCATTCCCACTTGCCCACACTCCACCCCAACCTCGCAAAGCCCAGTCGAACTCGCCACAGCCAGCTCATTCCCACATCCCATATAATGTGGCAGCAGCAGCCCCTTCAAGCTTTCCAACTCCCTCGTCAATCGCTCAACTTCAACCACCTTCGACGCATTATCCTCCCCGAGCACCTTTACCCGCTCGATTACCTCCTCAGTCTGCGTCTTCTTCTTTAAGCGGCACTTATACGCCGCCTGCCTGTTCCGCTTCAGGAGCGTCTCCCGTTTCGCAGCAGCCTGCTCAGCAGTGGTCCTCTTCTTAGACGACCGCCGCAGCCTCCGCTGTTTCTTGACTTTCGTCTCGCTCCCACCCTGCGACCCCGTTGAGTTCTCGCTCATCGCAGACGAAGAAGACGCGGAGCAAGCTGACACGAATACCTTGCCACCTTCTTACTACGCACACCCTCCCAACCGAAACACTGCTCATATACCGGCCACCTCTATCGGTATTTAAAAAAGCGTGGGGTTCTTGCTAGTAGTGACTATAGCATTTTTTCTCCTTAATGATGCCAATAGAGACAAAAAAAAATAAGTTAAGCCTAAACTTGGGAGTTGACTAGTTGAATATGCTTGTTACTTAAATCGCCTTCAGAATATACTCTGCTAGGAGAGAAGAATGTCCCGCAGCATAATGAAGACAACTATATATCTAGCTATCTATGCCACTGCACAATTACGGAGGGGGTTGCATGCTCAGGCTTAATCAACACTAACAGCGCATTAAGCCAAACGTTTCAACAAGTGTAGCCTACTCAGTAGGAGCCCATCCGTTCTTGGAGTGCAAAAAGACTCCCCACTCATTGCTTGCTGCTTATAGCCTAGAATTTCTTTGGGCCCTCTTAATAATGGGCTCAACCTTCGTCACTTTCACCACATCGCCCTTGATCTTGAGCTTTCCAGCCATAAACAGGTCTTGTGTATTGACCTTATTTAAAACCATATCCCCAAACTCTATCTCAGAAAGCAAGAAAATTGCTAAGGGGATATTGTCAGTATTAAGAGCGGTTCTAGATCTGCATTTACTTACCAGTAGGCTCGTTGCCTGGACCCTTCCCAACTTTACCCGTTTCCTTGAGATCGATGTGCCAACTGTCGGTCTCGCCGGCAACATTGGTCAGCACAAAGGCAAAGATGGCGTTGCCTTGTTTGATGGCATTACTGCGTTCCACCTCGCTGGAATTCAGCGCATGTTGGATTGTGTCGAAAAAGACCGAAGAAGGAAAGCTGGCTGCAAGAACGATTTAATGTTAATGTCACTTCCACTCAACAGAGGTGGAAAGTGCAGTCGAATTTGGTTGAAGCTTAGCTGGGGGACTAACGGTTCTTTAGAGACATTCTGAGATACGATCCGTTGAAAGGTGTAGTACGCGATGAGTAATTTCCTCAAAGAGTGTATCCTTTCATTTATGATAATTTATGTGGGTCTCTCATGGTTCGACGAAGGTTGAGCTCTATCGTTCCATGTTTGCACGTGGCAAATATTATATGGCGCCTCGGTGAAATGTTGAATCAAGATAGCAATTGCTATGGTATGCTATGCTTCTTGTCTTCGTAGTCTAAGAACCTGTTCTAATTCGTCACACTAAAACCTATTTCCGACGGTACATTCTGGAAACGGTTGCGAGTGCGGGCAATAAAGTTACCGAGGAACATCTCTGACATCGCCTAAGCTCATTTCGCCTCGGCGACAAGGGTTCAGTAGGTTGTCTATGGTTGGACGTCTGTGCAGCTATGAATTGTATCTGAGCTGACGTACTAAAAGCCAGAAACGCCGAGGTAGGTATGGTACTCTCTGTATTAACCGGCTGGTATTGTGGACGTGTAAAAGCGATACAACCTAGGGTGCTTCAATTTCACTTGCATACACTGTTTTGGTCTCAGATTGGACTTACGCTGGGCCATCATTGACTCAATCCACGCGACGGGCTATACGAACTTCTGATATTTATGTAGCACCACGAACCAACTGTACGAAGAAATCCCATCTAGAAGGATTAAGAATAGACCAAGTCATTGGTCACCTTGGTGTGCCGTACACGCCTGTCGGTATAATTGCTCCGCAAGTTGTCTAGAACGGATCTGCCACGGACGCGGCGCGCGCCAGCATTGTAGACGAGAACCTGCACCTCCCCGAGATCCTCGCGAATCTTTCCAAAGCTGGAAATGACATCTCCCTCAATACGCAGGTTGGTGATGTAGTAATATGCGGTGCCCTTTCCGAAGTCTGCGTCGATGCCATTAGCCATAGCATGGAGCTTATCTTGGGTACGTGCAAGCAGGGCGACGACGAAGCCTTCAGCTGCAAAGCGGCGGGCAACGGCCTCACCGATACCAGGTCCAGCGCCTACCACAGCGATAACTGGCTTCATTGGCGCGTTACATAACATGGTGCATCTGAAGTGAGTTGTTACTGTCGTATTTTGAGTATGTCACTCTAGGCGGGTCGAGGCTTATCGACACCGAGAAGTGTGCTTGTAGACCTAGTATTCAGAATCTCGTTCTAGTGTACGAAACTTGTATTTGATATCGCCATGCCAATTGCAAGTTCTGTTTATATAAGTTAATGGTTGGGGATTGTCGAATACGATAGGTGGGGCCCTTAGCAGGCCAGTAGAACAGCTTCTACCTCGGAAATTGTACCTAGCATCCGAGGTAGACTACCGAGGTAAAGTCACACTACCACCCGGGTTGCCGTCAACTATTCCAAGACATATATATGTTGTTGACAACTTGAATTCACTAAATCAAGACACGATTCCGGTCCCATACCACTGTATGCATACCTGCCTAACTCTGGATTGAGACAAAGGTTGATCAGTAACGGCCATGGCGGATCTCGATGTGTTTAGAATACTACAGAATGCAATCCTAGCCAGTGTGTCTTGGAAGGTTGTGGCGGTTATTCTGCTGATCATAAACATGAAAACGCTGCCCCTCGTTTGGCACGTAAGTCTTGCGAATATCATCACGATTTGTAATATATTTCGAAGCTAATTGAACGTCTACAGGCCCGATTCTTTAAGCCTATTGTCAGGAAATGGGTGGGCTTTCATGCGCAGCCGCTACAACCCGCTTGCGTCTTTCTACCAGTTATCAGCCACACTCGTCCCACCATGATGGAATGCGATTTCAACCTTCACAAATCGAATTCGACGTATTTTACAGATCTAGATATCTCGCGTTGCGAATTAAGCCTGCGCCTGTTCGGGGACAAGCTCAATTTTTCGGCTGGCCCGCATCAATTGTTGATGATGCTTGGAGGTGTTCAGTGCAGCTTCCGTCGTGAGATCAAACCCTATATGCCTTACGAGGTTTGGACACGCATCTTGAGTTGGGACGATAAGTGGCTATATATAGTGTCGCATTTTGTAGAAAAAGGACGCTTCACGATGGAGAACTATCGTCTCCACGGCAAGCCCACAACTTTCGCACCAGAACGTACAGTCAGCTTGGAGTGTTCCAATAGTCCGGCAGAGCTAAAACAAGCCGTCTTCGCTACAGCGATATCCCAATTTGTTTTCAAGAATGGGCGCGTTACAATCCCCCCCGCGAAGGCATTGCGTGGCTGTGGCCTCCTGTACAATGACGGACTTCTAGGCTCAGCGCATGATGATGGAAAGCTGGAGCACGTGAAATGGATTGAAAAACGCAGGCAAGAGTGGCTACCAATAGCTCAAATGCGACAGGGCTGGGAAGCTGCGCACTACTTATTCAACAGCACTACTAAGTTATCTCTGGGGATGTATAGCGATGCTATGTGGTAGAATAGAATATTACTGCTCATAGATTTGCCTGTAGATTATCATCGCTTTATGAGAACTTTTAACAGTGGCCTCTGACCCAAGATAATACTTGTGCATATAGAGCATCTCTAACATAAAGCTAGATTAGGAGATCAACTCACAGAAGAGGTTTGTTACAGCGTTGAACTGCAGTATTGCTGCGAATGTCACATGCGCAATACGATGGTGTTTCTCTGCCCATCATTGTTCGAACTCTCATGGACGCATATCAGCTGAAACCACTGGGTTCCGCCTTTGATTTTTCGCTTTACCTATCATCCACTTACGACCGGCAGTCCAAAGCCATCAGCTACTGGCAAGATCTTTTCAAAGGCTCAAGAATAACCAGCGTGACTTCCAAGTTCCGTCGCAATGTTCCTCTGCGCAGCGAAGTTCGCCAGATCCAAGCCCGTACTACTATTCGCATGCCCCAGATATTTGCCGATAAGGCCTATTCGTATCCGACTACGATGTGTGGGAGAAAATAATCGCTTTCTGGCATGGATTCTGACTTAGAGGCGTTCAGCCATTATCCAGCAGATGGTAGCTTCGCGGCACTGCCTTGTCAGACAGCCGCAAAAACCAATTATCTGAATGAGCGGTTCCTCTCGTACTGAACTCAATTACCAATCAATTCTTCCTGCACAGTGAGCTTTGCTCTATGTAGGTAGTGACGTTAACTGCTTCTAACGTGCATCCCGGCATCACGGGACGCACCCCGTGACGGGACAAGCTATTGGTACTTTGTATTTAATTGATTATAACTTTATGAATCCCTTGAAAATTCCAGTATTTTTGTATCAGTCATGTTGCGTAACCATTCCTGAACTGCCCATACCCCAGCTACTCTGACATTTACGATCACGCCGTCGCCGTTGGGCCTGATTGAGGAGGGCGTCAATTTGAAGGATAATAGAACCCCTCGACCTGCAGCACCACCACGAGCTTCTTTGCGCCTTTCAAACTCATATAACACTTTGATCTAGGTTTCCGAGCCTCACCACGATGCTGAAAAATCATTTTCAGCCTTGTGGTGACCAGGGACTGCTGTGTCATACGACGTTGCCACATGGGTTGATACCTCCAAATTATGCCTTCGAAATTTGCCTTCGAAATAAGCTGAAAAGCTTAGAGAGAAGGTTCTTCGACAAGAAAGAGAGGGGGCGGCCTTCGGCCATTCTTCCATCCGCCCTTGGCGCTTTTCCGAACATGGTTCGCCTGGTCTCTTACAAATCGGTGGAAGTATAATCCGTATTTAATCCATATTGTTTCTTCCAGTTCGCTGTAAATATGATCCGTCCCGCACTTGAAGTCGTGTTTCACTGGTAGATCCGGTTCTCCTTTGCGTGTTTTGGTTATGCTTTTTTACATGGACAGCTGTTTGGGCCGGGTAACCACCTTGTCTTGGCCCCTGTACGATCTAGGGTATTGAGACATTTTGGGTTCCAGATTAGTATCTCTATGCTGCTCTCCGTTTCTCTACACAAGACCCTACGGTTATGTTAATCCTACGTTTGCATCCTGGAGATTTATATTCTCATTATGCCTCCTGTTTATAGCTAAGTGATTTATATTCTCATTATGCCTCCTGCTTATAGCTAAGTAATGTCTTCCCCTACACTACCTACTCCTTCTGGCTCTCTACCTCCTGACTTGCAGGGCGGACCGATCCTAGTTACTGGGGGGCAGTGTGGTGACGAGTTGGCTGTTAGGATCGAGCAGCAGCGTGCGAAGATTCGAGTGCTTGAGGTTACGGCCGAAGAGCGCCGGAGATCTGATCAACTTCGCACCCAAGAACCGTCTCAGAAAGCGGAGTGTAGAAGTCGAGATGTCCGTCGGCGGCAGGTTTCTACGGCGGTGACTACGGCAGAGAGACGTGTGAATTTCTACCAACAAGAGGAGCAGCGTCGCAAGGATAGGCAGGCACGGGACGAATCTGCTATGCAAGCTTTCTTGCGCTATGAAGCTGCTGCTAAGGAAGAGAAGGGGAAGAGGGAGCAGGAGAGGAGGGAGAAGAGGGAGGAGAAGGTTCGGGTGGCCGAGGAGCGTAGATTGGCGAAGGTTAAAGAGAGGGAGCTAAAACAGGCATTACGTGACTAACAGGATCGACAGCGCCGAATAGATAGGTAGAGGCGGGAGGAGGAGGATGCGCAAGAGTTATTACGCTGCAAGGCTGCTATAGAAGCTAGGAGAGCTCAGGACGCGGAGAACTATAGGCTACGAGAGGTGCAGAGGGTGGCGACGCAGAGAGCGCGGGAACAGAAACGGCTGCTACATGATCAACAAGACCAGCAGCGCCGGCTAGAGCGACAGGCGCGAGACGAAGCTTGTATGCAGGCTCTTATACGTCATGAGGCTGCTACTAAGACGAAGAAGGCTCAGGAGGCCGAGGAGCATAGATTGGCGAAGGTTAGAGAGAGGGAGCAACAATTGGCTTTACGCGACCAACAGGCTCGGCAGCGTCGGATAGAGAAGGAGAGACGGGACGAGGCTGATGCTCAGTACAGGGCTGCTATTGAGACAAAGAAGAGCCGGGACGCCGAAGGGAATAGGTTGCTGATCCTTAGAGAAAACGAGTTGGCAGAGCAGCAGAGGGTAGCGAGGCTCAACCTATTAGAGCAGAGACAGTTACTTGCTCGCCAGCAAGACGACGAGCGTCGTAGAGCGAGGGAGGCCCGGGATCGAGCTTGTTTACAGGCACACGAGCGCCATGAGGCTGCAGCTAAAGCAAAGAAGGCTCAAGAGGCGGAGGACCGTAGGCTTGCAAAGCTTAGAGACAAGGCTGCTGCCCAAGCAAGGAAGGCTCAAGAGGCAGAGGAACGCAGGCAAGCGAGGCTTAGAGAGGCGGAGCAGAAGCGAGTGCTGCGAGAGCAACGAACCGAACTATCGCGAGACAGGCGGCGTAAACGGGACGATGCCAGGACAGAGGCTGGTTTACGCCACGAGTCTGCTATCCATGCAAGGGAGAAGGAGGTTGAGGTACTTCGAGGACGGGTTGAAAAACAAAGGAGTGGAAGGTCTCTCGAAGTTGCTCAGAGACAGGCCGTACGGAGTCTACAAGAGGAGGTTCATCGTCAGGGTCGGGGAAGGCGAGATGAGGCCGGCAGACAAGCTCTTCAACGTCATAAGGCTGCCCTTCAGACTGAGAAGGCCCAGCAGAAATCACTCACAGAAGGACGTATCGTTGCCTTCGATGGTGTCCTCCCATCTTTCCTAGATGAGGAGTACCAGTATATGAAGCTAGCTTCGGCCGATTTTCCCGAGGACATCACCTCCGAAATCCAGATGAGGGGTATGAACGATTACCAAAGGGCGATCTCGGATGCCTCGAGACGTTTGCCATGTGGAATTTGTGGGGGCCTGTTCCAAGAGGATGACATGGTGAGCATTGACCTTCAAGCCGGTGACCTACGGTACTTCCTCCAGAGAACGAAGACCGCCCCTGACTGTTGCGCCGTCAAAGACGATATAGTCAGCCTGTGTACGACCTGTAACTCGGCGATTGCCAAACGGGCCATCCCTCCGCTCTCGGCTGGTAATTTTGTCAATTGCCTGTTCTGTCAAGACTACCCAGAGGCGCTGAAGAATCTCAATACT
>JPKD01000529.1:0-20185 GCA_000750935.1 Pseudogymnoascus sp. VKM F-4519 (FW-2642)
AGACTTCGAGACCCAAAATATATCTCTTGAAGAGCAATTGGTCCTTGTGGCATTGTCTGTTCCGAAACCCTCCTTAACCATTGCCTTCTGCCTTCATTCTGCAAGTACGTAGTGTAAATACTAGGACATCCTTCTAGAGAAATACAACTAAGTTAATGCAGCTCCTCCTCCGTGCTGAATAAACATGATATCTCACGTGATACGCAACCGATGAGGCCATTAAGTGTCTATATTTGTTTTGAACCTGCAGGCGAAACAAGGTGTGGACACGGCAAATCTGTCACGCCACCAAGAAGGTAAATCTACTGTATAAAAAAAGACAAAAACATACGACAGTGGGTATTCGCTGGTGGTCACCCACCCAACTACTAATCCACCGATCTCAAGTTTATGTATGGCAGAGCGGACGGGATGCCCAGTTCTCCTTGAGCTGCCATCGCTCCCGCGCCAAGACCACCACCAAAACCGTCCCCCGTTGTCAGCCTTCCGCTTCTCTGTTCCCGCTCCGGGACCAATGCTGCTTTTACCTGGACTGCCTCAAGGCCCACACTTCTCCACTTGTGGCGGCCACTGAAGGGCCTAAGAGCGCTTAAAGACGCAAAACGGTTGGTCGATTTCCGAAATCTGCCTCGGGCCTCTCGAAAGGCCGCATCCTGTGTCTGCGATTACGACCGCGTCTTTGTGGAAACGCGAAACGGTTGGTCGATTTCCGAAATCTGCCTCGGGCCTCTCGAAAGGCCGCATCCTAGTTTCTGAGGCTACTTCTTGTGGTATAAATCTATCGATGCCAGCTTATGTAGAGGGGCCCCGAATGCCGGTTTACCATTTCCTGATTCCCTTTTCTTGAGTTCTGGAAAAGCAGTGACATTTTAGCGCTCGGGTTGTCTGGAAAAGAGTGGGATGTTGACATAGGGACGCGTGATTCAAGCCTAATAATTGGTTCGGAGCGTCCAGCTACCTGCCATAAGCCGCAGGCGCACAGACCCACCTACGGAGGTTGGTGCCCAAAGTAGTGTATTAGCCTAGAGGCGTCATCCACGGATAGCACAAGTGCTATTCTGCTATAACGTGGAAGTTGCACGTTCAATAGCGAAGTCTGATAGGGATCCCAGCCCGGTGCACAGGTAATCGCACAATAAGCGAAGCGGACAGGCGCTAGATCCGCGGATTAGATATCTGGTATTGGCTGGTTTAATGCATGTATTTAGCCTGTTAGATGAAACTTGATGAAACTCCGCAAATTTCGTCGGAGTCTCAGCCACAAGGTGAGGCAGAAATGGACAATTTATGAGCAGTTAGGTACGCAATTGCACCGTCTTGGCCTAAACTTCAATTCACGAGTTCTTATTACTTTCACTATATTATTCAGTCTGGAGCAATTAGTGTCGTTGAAAATAGTGCTATATGTTAAAGGAAAGGAGCTACAGATGTAATCCACGTGTCGTCGTGGCATAGTCTCATCTTGCCGTCGCTGACTAAAAGTTGTAATAGTTTCAGCCCCTTAAGGGGTGGGGATCCTCTGGCCAAACTACCAGTTCGTATTAACTAGTGCGTAAACACTCTTATTAAATACCAACTTCGGACTCCTCATCTTCATCTGCTTTTAACTTACTAGGAAGTTTTCCTTATTTTCTCTTATTGCCGCAATGGCCCATTGTGGTACTAATTTTTCCACCGCCGCATGCCTACAACAGTGTCTCACGCCAGAGACTGCATTCCAATCTCAGAATCTCTTTGCCTGCTTAGATGAGGCAGCAGCGGGGTGGATAGACCTTCGCCTAAACGTTACACCTTGGAATCCTGTTGTAGAAATCCTTGATAATTGTATGAGCCAATATTGCAGTTACACAGATCAAAGTGTTGGTGGCTGTCCATATCTCGGTGTCGACAGCCTTGGTCGCGGTTCTCTTACTTCTGAAGCCTATGGAAAAACAGATCGTTGGCTTTGCAAGAATGTTAATGGTCAAGTTAATCCAGATCTTGGCGGAATAGGTGTAGGTAGAAATCCATTACTACCAAACGTCAATTTATTAACTTGCTCTAGGTTATTGTGTCCTTTTTTATGCAAGCCGGCCTCAGCTTAGTTCTCCAATTTTCTCTCCGATTCATCAAATTTCTGAGATACTGGTCAAGAATGTCTTCGCAAATGACCCCTTCTATTAAGTCAAAGCTCGAAGAGCAAGAAGCAGTGTTGAAGTCTATTGCAGTAGAGTTTCAGGAAGCACAATGCTTCTTCATGCTAGCATATCAATCTGCTATATTGGCAATTATCAAGTCTCTCTCAAAGGACCCACAGTTTCTTGGAACGCAGACCCTGAGAGCTGTCAAATACAACCTGGCAATTTCTCGCCTTGTGTGTCTAGGGGGGGTATTACCCGTAACCTTTGTCCTCTACATTATCTACACCGTCGGAATGTCGTCAATATTCATCTGTGCGCTATCTGGTTGCACAATACTTCTAGCTGTGTGCAGTTTCTTCGCTATTCCCACGAATTTCTCCTCTGCATCCCTGAGTCCACTCCCTTATCAGTCGAAGTTGGATAAATGTGGTCAGAACCCACCACCAGTTGTTTTCTGCCAGGGATTGCCAGTATCTGATCCAGAACTCATGACCGGAGTCATAGTACTCTGTATTCTAGCATACATTCTCATTCTCAGCTGTACTGTATGGTCATATGTGGAACGCAGGCAGATACTTAGCGCCAGCATGAGAAGGAATAACGTTGAATCGCGCTCTATAGAGTCCTGCGGACCAATTGAAGGCAACCTATGGCGACTAATGCCGACATTAGTGGGAGACTTTTTGTTTCTTGGTATGATTATCGGATACTTTTTGCTCTTTAGGCCTTTTTGGTCGGATGGAGTCATTGATTCCTCTTCCTGGAGTCTTGGTCAGGTTGTATCTGTAACGATTTGGCTTCCAGTCATTATAAAGTATCTCTATTGGACTAAATGTAAGTTATAACAACTTTATATATCAGTTCAGAAACACTAACTGCAGTATCAAGTCGGCATAGACGGCCACTCTAATATTCACATTGCGGCACCATACGAGATTACTAGAACTAAATCAGATTATCAGAAGGCGAAGCAAGCGTTAGGGGATGACGAAGCACTGAGTTTAACAAGTAGTTCAACGGGTCGTCCTGCCCCTTCGCACCATCAAAGCGAAGACGAACCGGAAGATGAGCCATTTACAACCTCGCAGAAAGCATCAGTTGGCTCTATACTCCATGCAAGAACTTACTGAAAAAGAAAGGGTGTTATAGTGATGTAATAGATTAAGCAGAATTACAAATAGAAAATACTTTCTAACCTAACTGATGTAGCTTAGAAAACGAAAGCTAATTTGTCACTCTACAGTACTCTACTTTGCTCCTTCTGAATTGGTGCAACTAGGCGAGATCATAGGCTGAAATTTGCCTTATGAATTTGACCCATACTAGTTCTAGGTCCTCGACAAGGTAGCTCCGAGGGCAATCAACCTTAGATAAAGTTAGGGCTCGCTGAGGGTATTCGAACTTCGGTGACCTACAAGGGTAGTTTACAAATAGACGGAAAATCCACACTAGAGAAGTAATAGCTCCCCTATATGTTTAATATCATCTACTTGGGGGAAGGAGCAGGTATAGGTGGGCACAAAACTAGGGTATAGGCCTTGCACCAACACGATGTCCACCTCGTATGCGCACGGAAAGCATCAGAAACCCACTGAGAACGCCCAAGTAGTCTAGCATCTAGAAATTAGAAGCGCGATATTGCATTGGATGCTGCTGGAAGGGGGATAAAAAAAGGGAATGAAGGGAACAGAAGGAGCAGGTGTGTGTGGACACCGAACTATGGGCCTATGCGCCGATATGTTGTCCACGGCGTTGTGTGCACAGAAAGCCGTTCATAAAAGGCTAAATCCTAGAATCGGAAACCTACTAGGCACGCTAGAAACGGAATGTTGTGTTGGATGGTACAGAAATAGGGAACCAGGAAACGAAAAACGAGCGGCTGCTTTTGCGTAGTCGGCGAACTGAAGGATGTGGTGGTAAAAGCAGCTGGGCCCGCTAACATAGAACGGAATACCGTAATTGGTTAACAGGAACCCGGCATCAGTGGTTTAGTGTCTGTGACCAGCAATGCGACTTCATGAAAACGAGATTTGGTTGGCTACTCTGCACGAAACTTGGGTCGTCTGTCCTGCCCAAACGACCTCTGCTTGGTTACACAGGGAAGAAAGCTTGAGACAAGATCTGCCCTCAGTCGCGGATTTTTTGGTGATTAACTATTATTCATTTAATTCTATGGTATCAATAAATACATCTATCATACATCTTTCCCCAAACCCCTATAACAAGCTATGCGCCTCACAATGCTCTTCCTGATCCTCTTTCCCAAGAGTGGCAATTGCTTTGTTGAATGCCTCGATCATCCCATCGTACATTATATCGGTGTCGCGGAATGTTCCTGTAAATATTGCCCCGTCCCTGATTGGAAAGAGGACATTTCGGAGCTCGCGAGCTAGCTTTTTGAGGTTCTCGAACCTTGGGGCAAATTCCGCGATGATGCCCTCAAACCCGTTCTTATCCATATGTCCAAGTTTTGTGCTGGCAATTTGCCTATAATTTCCAGTATACCAATCTCGAAGAGCGCTTGTTGTCAACTGCCTTGACTTCTTCCTGGCCTGCCCGTCATCCATGTCAACCTGACCATAACGAATGCACATCCATATAAGAACATAGAAAAAAGACTCGAGGTCGTGCCGATAAGTGTGGCCCTTTCCCTGCAGCACCTCGATCGCCATAAACTGCATAGTGCCCGTGCGATGGCTAGCTCCACTCGGCACACTGTCCAACTCCTTCGCTAAGTCCAGGTCAATCAGTATCCCTGTCGGCTCTCCTTTGGAGGCGGCTTCTGTGATAATGATATTATTCTCAGAAATGTCCCGGTGAAGAATCTTCCCATCCTCAAGAAGCGACTTGTGACCTCTGACAGCATCACGTAGCGCCTCCAGAAGCTCCTTCGTTGACCTATATGCGTGGAGTGGCCGCCCAGCTGGGGAAACCACTAAGCAACAGTGTATCCGGTTGCCGTACGTCTCACTCTCACAGCCTGCCAGACTGTCGGGCTCGGGTTCTTGAATGCTGTGAAGGTTGGTTGTGTCAGGATCGCCGTTTTCGGCGTCCGTGGCGATTTCCACATCAGTTCGGCTGTCCCCGGATTTGGATCTCTTCATTCCGCCACTCCCATCAACAAATCCGTCTCTTTTCCGTTTCTGCCCAGAAGAGGATATCGTGGTGCTGCTTGCACTGATTCCTAAACCCACCAGGCGACCCTTGCTACTTCTAGATCTTCCCCGGAGACTTCGCGTTCTCGAGGGAGCCTGGCTGGACCCTGCACCACTATCAACCCAGGAGGCTTTGCTCGATAACTTCCGTGGTACGCCAAATTTCATGCTTCTTCGTAGATATGAAATAGTGTCCGGGTGCCCATCGATACTTATTTGCTCGTGATGAACCCATTCGGCAATGCCTTTGACCCCTCTTTCTTTGGCCAACTTCAACAAATCCCCCTCTCGGCATCTTTTATCAGACGGCCATGCGAATTTTACCACGTGCTCCCATCTCCCTGGGTCCTTGTTCCTTCCTCGATAGCATGCTGTTCCCCTACACACGATCGCCCTTTGCCAGGCGAGTGGCTTGTCCTCCAAACAAATCCTCACGCCTTGTGCGTCGATGTATTTATTGCCCTCACGCCTGATAAACGTATTCAATCCCAATTCCGCATCCGTCATCAGCGCATAGCCAGCAATAACCTGAATAAACCGCTCTGGCTCTTTGTGGATGTCGAAATTTTCGGAGCTGTATGGGCCAGATCTGTCAAAAACCCAAAGCCGCATGACGCTTCCGCAGATGGTAAACCCAGGCACGAATCGCCGATCCGGTTGACTTCCAAACACCTCACGAGCGTAGCCTGCCAACTGCACCAACGTTTTTGTAGAACGATCTTCATCAGGGTTTTGTTTGTGTTCACCAATGACGAGTACATTTGACCAGTCGTGCTCCCCGTTCAATATGGCAACGTCCGCGGCGGTGAGGAAAATGTCAAGCTTGCGATCAGCCTCCGAACCTCTCAGCACTTTGTTCGCTGATGTGTAATACAGGCGGCCAAGTCCGCTAAGAACAGTGTCCTGAAACTTCATGAACCACTCAAAAAAAGAACCTTGGACTGAAGGCTCTGGCCACCCGCACCAGCGACCTTCAGCATATTGGCCTTTCGATTTTTCGTAGATATCCCTCGCGTTGTTCATCCAGACCTTTCCCTCGAAATATCTCTCAATAAACCCTCCAACATCGTAGTAGACGCGCCCTGTGAGTTCCTCAAGGATTCGCTGATCGACTTCATCGTGTGTCTGCTCTATTCCTCTCTGAGAAGCCGAGCTGGATCGAAAGGGTGTGTCGAAGACGGAGTTATCGAAGGCAGTCGGAGGCGTGACGGGAGCTATTCGCGCGACTAACTCAAACACGGCAAGCCAAATATCCACATCATTCCAGGTTGGTGCATCGGGTTCATTTCTCACAATCCGCTCTACCAGAGGGATAGCTGACGCGCTGTCCAACTGGTTCGAATCCAAGCGACCGTATAGTATTGCAAGGTCACCAGAGAGGGTCCCATCAGCTATTCGTGAAGAAAGGTTTCGTGCCGCCGGTTCAATCAGCAGAGCTTGGATAAGGTCGAGCACTAGGGATTTAGTAACTACATATGTTAGGTAGTAAGGTGATCGTATGAGGTTGAGCCATACCTGCGGTGACAGCCGTTGATATGACGGTTTGCACTGCATCGGACGATGAGGCAACTTGAAGATCCGAACATGTCGATTCAAATCGGCGACAGAAGGCGCCTAGGCGTTCCTTGATCGGGTTACATCTGATTTTATCAAGCTCGGATGCTGTAGCCATGATCGCATATTGAAAAGAACGTGGACGTATTGAGAAGCTGTGACATGAGATTCAAATTGTCGCGAATTCGGTCTGAGCGTTATGGTCTGATAACGTAAGATATGTTGATGAAGCGAAGTCAAAAAGGGTCGAGTTTTCAGCCAGACTGAGGAAAACCAGATAAACACCACCGAGGTATCGGAAGAATACAGAAAGCTGCGTATACATATGTGTCATGTGGTGTACCAGTGGCTGGTACCCAAGGCGCGCTGTGATTGGCTATCGAACTCCCTCTTAATACGACCACGCGTGGCGTCGCGAGTGTGCCATGACACGTGATGAAACGGGATTTGAAATCACCAGGGATAGTAAACAAACGCGAGTACGCGGAATCAACCTCAAACATACGTCTTGCGCAAAAAAGGGAATATTTGAAGGTGTTTTGCAGCTGTATACCTCATCTTTATGTCAACCCTATTCCTGTTGTCCTCAAACTGCTCGACTAAAATCTCACTCGTGTAAAATCACGAGACCGGATGGACAGTATTGGGGGGAACATAGCGTATTCATTGAACTCGGATAGAGTCATAAAAAACTGTTTTTTTTCTAAATAAATTAGCTTCCCGCGGACGAACCCAGGGATGAAGGCCTGCTGTGCCAAGCCTTCTTCAATGCGATATATACAGCCACACTCGCTTTGAAAGTTCTGCAGGCCTGCATAAACCAAGCCAATGCCCAACTTGCATCGCTTGCATCATCTCTTAAAAGTTTAGTCTTATTGGCCTTAATGGCGCGTCCTTCACACCCTTCACCCTAACGCACTAGGGATGCACCCCAAGACGAATCGTCCCGTAGCGGGGCGAGCCTTTGAACCATACGTACATCCATACACCCCTGCAGAGCAGCTAGCCATACCTGTACGGCATTATTGGACCCCTCATTTTCTATTATCGACACTGCACAAAGTTACAAAATTCAGGTCAATCCGAAAAATACCGCCAACGTAATATAGCCTTGTTAGCTTAACAGCATGGTGACTCATAAATAAGAAGCTGTAGGGTGCATGCAGCAAGCAACTGCGTGACCCCTACCGGGTACTGTATTTTGGTGCTGTATTCGCAAACTGTCGCTATAAGTAGGGAACCTCCTTCCGCAAAAGCCTCCATTCACTACTTCCTATACCTATAAAACTTTCTCATACTACCCGCTTGAGTCTGTTATCATACCCGGCCCTTCTCTTCGCATTCTCAACGTACAAAATCCCTCCAGGAAACCCAGGAAACTCCACGGGTTTTTGAAACTGGCATCCACGACAATCACAAAGGTTTCAAGGTGCTCAGTACCTACCAGTTTGAAAAAATGAGTCTTTTATCAATTGCCATTGGAGAGAGGAGAGCCTACGAAGTAGCGATGGATGAAGTTGAATTTCTGCAATTTGGCCGGAATGGCTTGACGTCGATCGGAACCGCCAATTTAAATGGATGCTCAGTTGTTATGATTGTTTCAGCACATGGCGCCATTCTCGGCCACTTAGCTAGCGTAGGCAAGTAAAGCTTGTTCTTGTATCGCATGTATGAGCTGTAGAATGGTCGTCCGCATCGCCGGTTCCGTATTTCGCCATCGGCTGATGAATATTTGGCGGCGCGATGGACACTGATACGATGGGTACATCTTGCACCAATTTCGGCGTTCATCTCTGATTTGTCAATTCCTAGGTGGGCAGTAAACTGAGAAAACCTCCGCATAGTGGCAAAGTCTCTAATGCAGCAACTATCCAATTTGTTCTTTCTTGCGTCTAGTCGCGGAGCAGTACCACTAAGACCAGGGAAATTTCGTAGAATAAAGAGCCAAATTTGCTGATAAGTAAGTTCCCACTGAGCTGACGGCGTGAGATTCTGTAGTGAAAGGAAGTGGCCCTCTTTAGTCTCTATTCTCATGTCTCCAGGTGATGTCCATCTCTCTCGAAGTGCATCGCGAATTGTGGTTTCCACGCTTGTGCCCAAAATATTATCTTTCAAGATTTCCACCCCTATTTCAACTAGCTTTAAGTTCTTGTGTAGGGTTTTGATTGTTGGTATGATAACAGTAAGGCTCAGCAACGCCTTTGTAATTGCTCGTTTGCTATTTTTCGGCACGTTTAGGAATATCGTACCATGTCGCATGGCTTGGATGATAGATGTCCGATCGGCTGCGCTTGCCGCAGGGGCGCGTAGGTAGAGAAATTGAACAGTCTCGGGGCATACGGCTCTTTTGAGGGCATCTTTCCCTAGAGTTATTTTATCCCATACAGACTTAATATGTCGGAGATAGTGGATAATCTCCTTCACTTAAGTTAGCTTCGAGTCAACAGAACAGTGATAAGCCCTACTTGCCTCGTTACAGTGAAGAGCGAATAGCCTCTTAACATTGCCTAATTCAAGCCCTTCCCACAAGCCTGGGAAACCACGAAGCTCGTTAAGGGCGCCTGATATTTCGTCATTGCGTAGAAGCTGCTCAATGCTTTCTTGTTTGCAAGACGATAGGCATTTTCGCCAAAGTTGAATATTCTTTTCCAACCCAAAGCTTTTGGCTTCCACAATCTTTAGGTAAATCTCACCATCCGAGAATTTCGAGGTCGTCTCATGGTGAAAGTCCTTTTTCTCCACGAGCGCATTCACTAATCCGTCCACAACCTTGTGGTGAAGATCTAGCGATTCAATCTCAGCTATAGCCGCAAGAAAGAGAGGGCTGGAAAATTCCACAGTAGCCATGCTTTAGTAATGACAGGTGAGTAACAAAGGTTATTGCCCTACCATTAAACCTAACAGCTGTGCCAGGTACGAATGACAGAACTTGAAGGATCATGCTATTCTATGGAGTGTCGCCGTATAGTAGATTTCCACGCCATATTCCGCTTCCAGTTTCTTGGACATTCGTACAAAGCCGTCACTGGTACTTTTCCACGCCATATTCCGTTTCCAGTTTCTTGGACATTCGTACTGGCAAAGCCGTCACTGGTACTTTTCCCGCCATATTCCCGTTTCCAGTTTCTTGGACATTCGTACTGGCAAAGCCGTCACTGGTACTTTTCATATTCCGGTCATTGTGCATGACGACCGCCACTAAGATAAGCTCTTATTTGGCAACGAGTACTAAAAATTGCAATTACGGCTATAACAACAGATAGACCCTCTACTGTGATCTGTCAAATCATAAAGGTCGCGGTGCGTTTTATTTTAGGCCTCTAGGAATGCTGAATGAAAAAAGGTTATACAAATCCAACCGGGTAAGTCGGGCGAGAGATGAAAGTCAAAGGATGAGTGTAAAGAGGGCATCGATAAGCTCTTTTGGATTGTGGGCGGTTTGTTGGCTATCTATTTCCGATGGCCAGAGCTTCCCTTTTTAGTGTAGGTTATTTTTTACCCCTGATAGCTAGAGTTTCCTAGTGAAGTTTAGCGCTTGAAGGGTTGTGCTTGGCGGCACTTCCCTTATTCTATCAAGGGACCAATCAGTCGTTGTTCGGTCGGGTTCATGTCACATGATCAGAACTGATGCGGATTCCTGCTCCTCCCTCCTGTTACATGAACTTCAACGCCATAAAACATACCCATATCGTTAACAAACAATCCTATTTAAAATCACTAGCTGTTTCCTACGATTTAAGAACGATAGTGTCCACCGGACAAGCCCCTAAGAAATCCATATTCTCACTAACCAACTCCATCATATTTATGTCACTCTCCCTGATTGGTCGAAAAGGTAATGTTGTATCTTCTTTCGGAATGGTCCATGCCTGTCTGCAGAGTATTATGTTTTCAGACTTGAATCGGCCTTCGAAGGAAAAGTCGCCATAGGCGAGGACTTGCAGAGACGGAATGCCGTCAGCTCCAAATGCCCAATGAGAGAATGCTATGACATTCCTTGGCAGCTTTCTCAACTCTACCATGGCTTCTGAATCATCTTTAGACTCACCGTCGCGGATGCTCGATGCGGACTCTAAGAGAGCTGGCCTAAGTGACAAGCTGTCCCTGGCCCTGAGCATATCGCGTAGTACTGAGTCTCTATCGTCGTCGATCTTCATTTCTTCCGAGTCTGACATCAAATCAGGATATCCGGATATTTGTGATCTGCTCAGCATACTCCCAATCATGTCCGAGCCGGATTTTCTGATGTGTAGGAGTTTGAGTGACTTGGTAGTACTTGGGGACCTAAGAATCCTCATCTAGTTTCAACATTAGCAGCGCTCCTACGGAGAAAAATGCGCCCGGATTTGCCATACTATATGCGGAGGATCGGCGCCTAGTCCTAGAAACTCCAGGTTCATTTGGGCAAAAGGGTGCTGTTCGCCAGCCTTTTCTAGCTCATTCATATCGTTCGGTACAAGCGATAAGTCGCTATGGTCTCCTTCTTTGTAATACCGGAAATTATCGTCAAAACTCATCCACCTTTGATGATAGATGAATCTTGTAATAGGCAGTCTACTGTGCGCTAATGCGCGCCAAAATTCCAGAGTCGAAGTCGGTCCTATTAGTAACAGAAAGAGACTGGTAAGGTTTGGAGCTATGCTGAAAATTTTCTCTAGAGCCGCGCACATGTCATACTCACCAACGCCACAAGTATATTCCAAGGACAAGAGGCTGAGAATTTGACCGGATGCTGCGACTTCTGTCAGGAAGTTGTCCATGCCAGGGCATTGTCGCAACGATAAGTGCCGTAGGCCGCTAATATTAAGCGCATGCACCAACGCCTCCTCTGCATTCTTCAGGGGAACGCATCCAAGTGACAAGGAACTAAGCGATGGAAACATAACATCATCTAAGCTGATAGCAGACCGTTTTAAGCCCAAAGCTTCGCGGGCAAAGTAATTGCGGTAATATATCCCTTGATCTCCGATATTTGCATCGTCATCATTAGTGTCATGGTTATCGCCAAAGCAACTGACATCTGGCTCGTTGACATATTCGAGTCGAAGATGCGTCAGATGCTTCGAGTTTGTTTCGAGGGCGTATTGAAGATCCATAAAATGAGAGTCCGAGTGCAAGCCAATCCACGAAATTTGTCGCAGAGCACGAAATTGTGACAGATCGAGTAAGCCATCGTCTTCGTAATGACATTTACTCCCGGTTATTAGTGTTAAAGCTTCGAGAGAAGTTTGCTTGACTGGCAAGTAGCCCCATGGGCCGAGTATATGTGGTGGAATACAGGTTCCCAGCTCCCAGCTGAATTTTGAGCGATTAGCGCGTTCAGAGTTCGCCATGGAAACTGTAGCTAACCTGAAGCTCTTTAAGGTATTATCCTCTAGCTGCTCTAGTAACTCCATTGCACTAGTTGTAAGTTTTTGGAATCTTGTTAGTCCTCTATCTACCCTGTCGTCTAAGTCCTCGTCGAAATCGTATTGAATCTGATCATTAATAACAATATACCCATGGTGAACACATCTCGCGTCGAGATGTTCATGAAAAGGGGCAGAGATCCGAACATGCTTCGTATGGTATAGGCGACTAGTTGAATTGCCTCTTAAAAACGAGTTGATATCTATACTTTCGAGGTGCTTTTCGGATATGGGGCTAACGACAACCGTCTCGTAAAGTTTGGGAAGGTTCAAATAATACAGCGTCTTCGAGACTGCACAGAGGTTTTTTCTATTTGGTACCTATATTTGTGAGCCGTCTGAAACAAATGGCGAGCATAGAGGCTACTACCAACTCCAAGATCAACAAAAGCACCTCCCTAGGTAGTTGTTCCAACATGACGTTTAAATCATCCAGACAGTTAACTGTACTTCAAGCCAAGCTGCTGAAAAACTCAGCGTCGTATGTGATGTGTAGGGTGACGTGCGAGTTACAGCGCTAACTATAAAAGACACTGCACTAGGATCGGTTGCACTGGATGAGCTCGCGGCAATAGAAGCGCATTAGATAGGCATCCCACGAAAATAAAAAGAGATTGAAATCGAAACCAGACAGCGGGCGCAATGTCTAAGCTGGGAAGGCCTGAATTTAGAAACGCGAAAGAGGTGACATGATGCCGTATTTTATATTGGGAACGCTGAAGGAAAACTAACACAGTTAACTAGATCTTTATTATCGTAAATGCAACTGGTGTTGGAGGATTACCTGTGGTGGGGATCGTTGGCCAGAGTTTCCAGATAAGGGCAAGTGGCGCTTTTAGTGCTATGGCTGCGGGGGATCGGCGAGTAAACGTGGGATGTAGAGGTGGCCAGAGTTTCCAAATACGGGCAAGTGGCGCTTTTAGCGCTATGGCTGCGGGGGATCGGCGAGTATACATGGATGTAGAGGTGGCCAGAGTTTCCAAATAAGGACAAGTGGGCTGGTACCGCTTGAAGCGCTATGGTTCTGGGGGGTCAGCGAATAAACGTGAATGCGGACCCCAACAAATGCGATTACAGCTTCACAAATTCCGAACAAAGACAGAAAAACGAATCGAGAAAGTGGACTCTGAGAGGACATGCATAGTAAAGATGATAATCTAAGTAGCGGCTGTACCGGCTGTACCGTGCTATTGCTATTTTAGCTGCCATGATGCAATATCAGCACGATCCTAGGGTTCATAGTGAAAACACTAATCTAATTAATCCGCCGTCTTCAGCGCCTGATAATGGCTACTTTTGCAAAACTTGAAGAGCATTATTATCTTACGGCCAACATGAAAATAAAACTCCTCCAGGCCTTGTGCTCGAGTACTGTGAGGTAAGTCGATGTATTGAAATATACTAGAAGTATTATTGGCATCCTCTATAATTGGAAGGCTCCTACTATTGGCAGGCATTTCATGAGACGATGGTGGATGTCTTTCATCCAAGTCCACTGTCGTATTTGTCCCAAAACCAGGAGTCCTCAGGAAAGTTCCAACTATTGGCAGGCATTCCAAGATAAGACGGTGAATATGCCTCATCCAAGCCCATGACCGCATTTACCCTAAACAAGGAATCCTCAGGGTCAAGTATAAAATCGTCTTTGAATTCCGGGCTAGTTTGTTTCATTATATTTCCCCATGTGTCGTCTGCTGGCGACGCAACCCCAGAATCCTGACTTTGACTCCATTTGAGGTCGAAATCTTCCTTCTGGTCTTGGTCTGTGTCGCTTTTTGACCGGACTTTTGAAGCACCGCGACCACCTACCACCACACCACGCGTTACGGCAAAACCCTTTTCTGGGAGGCCATGACAATCGTAAAAATGAACCTTCAGGTCTTTCAGACTTGGATGCGAGGGTCTTCCATGGCACTGTGGGTGGGGGCAGCAGACGTCAACGTCTTCTTGCATCTTGCAGTAGTGAGAATTTTGCAAGTGAACATTAAATCGGCCCCTATCGGTAAACTGCCGTACGCGGTCACTAGCTGACAGTTTCTGACTGCCGAGGCAGAAAGGACAAGTGATGCCTGCTACGACTGTCCCGTGGCGGCGGTCGAGGTCACAGCTAGTCTGAGGACTGATCAGATGCTCCTTGCTGTGGTCTTCCCATGCAAATTCACATGTAAACCAGCCAAGAGATGGATGTTGCAAGCAGAACTGCGGCCGGAACGGCGACTGGCGTGTTGTTATAGAGTGAAAGGCGAGCAAGTGTCTTCGCAGCTCAAAACGTGATGACAGCTTTTGGCCGCATCCATTCCACCGACATGTCGAGTTTGAAGTCTCAATATGCCATCGGAAATGCGCCCAGTATTGCTTCAGGCTTATAGATGGGTTATAATTGGCCTTCCTAGCTTTCGAGCCCCGGCAATTGTCCCAGAGGCATGTCGTTGCAACGCATTCAGAATGCTGGATCTCGGACGTCGCTAAAGATTTTTTTTCGTGGCATTGATGAATATGTAGGGCTCTCTCCTGTTGAGGAAGGCTGCACCCGTTAGTATAAAACTATAAGATATCGGTTGACCAATTTACCTTTCCATCAAGAAACTACAGATGTTGCACTTCCCGTCCACGGGTATCTCGTCCGGATAATATAGAACATATGGTTCGGGAGCAGATAAAGCCTGGAGTGCTTCGAGAACTCCGGTATCCGGAAGCCCCTTGCTCTCAGTTTCAGTGCGGAAGAATACCTCTGCAATATACTCTCTTGGGGCGAAGTATCCGGCAGCAACACCTCTGCTAGAGTGGTGTAGATCGGAAAAGCTGTCAGAAATAGATGTCTCTTCATCACCTCCCTCCATGGCTTGAATCTGGCGTTGGACTTCTCTTGGTCCAACTTCTTGAAAAAAATCTGATCTGTACTTCCGATAGGCTTTCTCGTAAACCCGCCTATAGTAGTTCTTGCGTTTGCTTATAGCACCTGCTAAACGCTTCTGCAGCACTGATCCCACGCACTCCTTGTTTGCCATATCTTGAGCAATCTCACCTAAGACTTCTGACTCAATCGCTTCCAGGCGTTTGTATTCTGGGTCGTCAATGATCTTCTGGTTCTCCGAATGCGGAAGGCAGCTTGGAGCGTGCGATTGTTTGTAGAAATTCATGCCCCGCAGTTTATGTAGACGCCCCATCTCTTGAGCTGCTTGTAAGAAGAGGTTCTGTGAGTCCACTTGGACCTCATCCGAGGCATAATATTCAGCAGATGTCTTAGTGGTGTGGTTTAATAACTTTGTGTATTCCTCGGCGGTGACTTCGCCAGCTATGGCGTTGGCTGTACCGCGGCGAAAGTTATATGGCCGAAGGACCGCTTGATAGCCAAGACGCTGGCCTAGCTGATTTGCCTGGTTTCGAAGGACGTTGTATGTTATGGCTTTGGACGGGCTTATTGCACCTTCCGAGTACACACGGCAAACTGGAACTTCGAGCATGCTGTCCTTGATCTTGAGAGGCAAATGACTAGTAAGCTCATCAATTTTCAGATAACCAAGTTGCCTTGGGTTTATGTCCTCAAAAGCCTGGTCCGCAAAGGCCAAACCGAGGAACATAGTGACAGGGCACTGCGCTCGACACTTGCGGTCCTCGTGGAGGGTCACAACAGTACATCTACCCTCTGTTAATCACTGGCATAGAATAAGGGCTAATAAGGTGCCAACCTCGCAAAGTTTCTCCGTCCCTTCGCAAGCCGGAGCTTGACCTTCAAGACAAGTTCCGGACCGTCAGACCCATTAATTAAGAGCACTTCAAAATCCTTTGATGATACTTAGCATAGTTCAATGACTTAGAGATATTCTTACCTTGTATTTTAAGGAATCATTGTCATTGGCATAGGATGAAGAGACCACTACTGTGCCTGGGCGAGCTCCAGTGTATGCCAGAATCTGTATCAGAAATGCAATCTGAGCTCGGTAACGAGGATGCTGGAAGTCAAGCGGATCGTCTATCCATAAGTACTCCAGGAGTTCCCTGAAATCAACTGAATCAATGAGGTCTTTCTCTCTAATGACGTCTTGGACATCGTGTGTTATGGGAAGCACTGTTTCAATATACTGATAAATTTTAGCGTTGAAATACATGTAGAATGTAAGGCTTACCCCGCAGACATGCTCATTGAGCACTTTCGGTATCTTTGTTCCCGTCTCTCGATAAAACATACCACATAACTTCTTTAATACGTTTTTCATCGAGACTTGTGTCGGTCTGGGTCCCAGTATACCGACACTAGTCTCGGCACACCAGCCTATAAAGTTCTTTAGGCGCCCAGAAGACGGACATGGAGACCCCCATTCCAGGCATTTCTCTCCATCTAGGCCAATGATCATATGGTACCTGTTGAAGTTAACCGTATGATCGCTATCACAAACATATCTACTTACTCGCGCCAGCGTTTCTCTATGCGACCATAGGTTTTAAGTGTAGGCGGCGCAGCCAGTTTAAGATGGATTTTACCCTCAAGTTCTCGTTCGTTAGCTAGAAGTCGCTCTCGTAGCAATGCTTCCGCCGTAGAATCCGAACTACGGCCCTCATTGCTTTGCAACTGCGTCTGAATTTTAGACATGATGCTGAGTATGGATTCTTGAACTGTAGGGGAAAACAAAAATTATAACGAAATAAAAAGTTGTTTGAAAGGTTTCGGATGGGGTGGTCGACCACCAACCTCTGGACAGCCGATTTACGGTTTCCGGGATTTGGAAATCTCGACTCCCAGCAACAGGAAACAGAAGACTTTAAATGGTAATTGCAATACTTACTGCCGCACTATTTGTGCGCCTTGGGAAGTGCTAGCTCATGCATCTTCCTGTTTTCCGATAGCCGTTTATATTTGGCCGTTTCGTGTGGTGGTGTTGTCAGATAAAAGCAGCATTGGCCTTGGAACTGTTCACGCGATTCAGCAATTGGTTAACAAGTTTCCGCCAACAGGAACTTCAAAGTCGTCTTTTTCAGCGTCCATCTCCGGAAGAGATGCCCAGTTCTCTTGAGTCTATGGTCGTATGTGTGAAGTCTTACGTTATTGCTACTTCAGTGCCTGTAAGAGCGTGATGCAGTATTCCTCTAACTGTAACAAAGTCTCGCCCCCTCCGAAAAGCACGGCAAGCCAGGGCTTCTGACGTGCAAGCTATATTAATCTAAGGCATTTAAAAAAAATCGCATCTTGAAATACAATAGGCTATCACGTTGTGAGTACTTCGACGAGTCCCAATGTATGAAATTTAGTCAAACTATAAGGCGATGCAGATCGAGAGCCAGAGGGCTGTAAATAAGTAGCTGAATGGAATGAGGGAACGTAGATGATGCGTATGCTATTCAATCAGCTGTGGTGGAGAGGAGGTGTACGTAGTACGTAGTACGACCTTTATAAGTTGCCTTTATGACACATAACTATAACCTACAATCATATGACTATGCTTAAATTTCTGCGGCTTATATCAGCTTACAGCAGCTTGTCCTATTAAGCACCTTGTAGGATTGATCTGGTGGATGTTGTATTACAGTGATGTGAAACACTCGTTCGCTATGCTCCTGTCTGTCTTAAGACACCCACTTATGTGTAGGGTCAACTCAGCGCTAAGTGGCAGCTGATGATTTGTGCTACCTTTGTGCAATATTCTTACAAATTTCTGCGACTTGTATCAGCTTACAGCAGCTTGTCCTATTAAGCACCTTGTAGGATTGATCTGGTGGATGTTGTATTACAGTGATGTGAAACATACGTTCGCTATGCTCCTGTCTGTCCCTTAGACACCCACTTATGTGTAGGGTCGACTCAGTGCTAAGTGGCAGCTGATATGGCTTCGACCACTAGATATCTAATTAATGCTTTCGTAAAATTTCTATAAGATGCTAAGAAAGCCCGAGTCGTCGAACTTCCTCTGACATACTCAGCAACGAGATTCACAAGCAACTTTCGGAAGACTTAGTTGGAAATCACGCACTTCATTTACCAATATGCGTTTCGTCAATATCGCTATCGGCTTTGCCATGGCTACTGTGGCACAAGCCTTCGTTGTCCCATCCGGTACCGCCAACGGCGTCTATGCAGTCACCATTAGCGAGGACGGCAAGGAAGTTCATACTAAGATCTCCGATTCTACCAATATCCAGAGTATCCAGCCCGACGACGTAACAACCGTTAACAAACTTGGCGATCTCGAACGTCGTGGGAATGGCCGCATCTGGTGCGGCTGTGGATTCAATATGGACCCTGGCAACTGCGATGCAGCAGTTGAAAGTCTCGTGGCGCAAATGGGTATGCAGCCCCAACGTAATTTACTGACAACATCGACTATGTAGCTGACCGTTTCTGAACCTTGTAGGACCTTCGATAGTTAACCCAGGACTGTCTTACTATTCCATCCACGACAACGTCGTTGCCTTCGCATGCAACCGCAATCCAAGCACGGGATGGCTTCTGATCGGTGATCAATATCGCGATGCGCTTGCACGTATCACAGGGTCATGCGGCCGATACATTGCTGGAGCCACCCAGTTTGGTGATGATGGCAAAGAGTTGATTTCCGGATACGCACGGTGGAGAGAAGGCGATGATTTCTGCGCTAGTTCGACTAGCTCGCCAGCCAACCGTTGCTAAGCTGGCCCAGTGCCGTAAATGCAATGATGTTTAATCTAGTTAACGTGAATACATAATCCTACGTAGGATACCATAAGATCTCCAAGACGCTACTATAGGCCAAGCTTACCAATATTCATCATCTCTTGCATTGCGGCGTGAGAGCTGCGTTTAAGAGTGACCATTAAGGTCGTATGTGATAATTACTTGCGTATTGGGAGATATATGCTACAGTGAGAACTGTAATCTAATACTGGCAAAAAGCACAGAAGGCAGCTACTTATTCTCGACGGTCACCCTTCTTTCTAGTCCCCGTTCCGTTCGCCAGGACCACCTGAGAGTAACTCGTCTATAGGCTTTGTGGTATAGGCGGTATCGTTCACCATGTCTGGCACACAACGGGGGTTGCCCAAATGTGCTACGGGATTATTAGGGGCAGCACACAGGTTGTAGCACTGCTCCCGCTCTAGAACACCTCGCGTGCTACTGTAGCACAGTTGGGTCAGCACGCGAGGCGTGCCAAAACACATGTGCCTACCCAGGAACGGCTTTACCCCACATGGGCTGTGACAGACGCTGTGCTATCGCACTGGCCGTTGTAGCACATCCGTTGTAGCCCCGTTGCTGTGCTGAACACACCCCTATATTCACGCTAGTATTTAATGAGGTAACGTCCGTCCACACGTAGCGAGAAACCAACCGTGCCGAGAAAAATGATAGGTACTTTGACTTTAAGAATGTTAAATTCTGTACACTTATCAATATCTCTCATATTTTTGCATAAATCGTATTCTATAGCTACTCCTGAACACCCCAGACTACTCCTTCAAGAAAATTATGTTTACATTGTCGCCCTCGTGCATGATTTACGGAGGGTCTCCTTTTATAGCAAAACAGACTTCCTCTACCACAGCTCTACCACCTTAGTTCTTACTATTCCCAAAACATACAAAGGGATTATGCCTAGGCTCTAATGTCTCACAATCAAGCGGGAGATCGTCATCAGCCGTGTGGTGGCAGTGCGGGACAAATTCATGAATGGTTGCTATGAAAATCAATTCATCGAGTAAGAGCGACTAACGGTTTGCCTTCAAAATTTTAGTGCAACTAAAATAAGAAGGTTCTTCGAAGAGAAGAGAGCGCGGTGCTTTCGGCCTTGCCTTCGAAATTTTAGTGCAACTAAAATGCCTTCGAAATTTTAGCGGAAGCTAAAATAAGAAGGTTCTTCGAAGAGAAGAGAGGGGGGGTGCTTTCGGCGTTTCGTTATTCCGAATTAATCCGTTTTGGTTTAGTGCCTTCGAAATTTTAGCGGAAGCTAAAATAAGAAGGTTCTTCGAAGAGAAGAGA
>JPKD01000535.1:0-19048 GCA_000750935.1 Pseudogymnoascus sp. VKM F-4519 (FW-2642)
CTTCTACTAAGGAAGTAGGCCTAGGGCTTACAGCTAGAGAGGCTTCTACAAGTGCTCGGGTTGGAATATCCTGTTAGTGCAAAGGGCTGTGTAGTACAAAGAGGTGTAGGTGTTATAAGGAAGCAAAGGAGTGTAGTGTACACTGCCATAACGATGACCACGACTGTGGCAATTTATCAGGTCTTACTACTCGTACGGAAATAGCTTTAGTTGAGAGGCCGAAGCGGAAGCGGGCTAGAGTAGAGTAGGTAATTCAATTCAATTCAATATACTATTCTACTATTCTACGTATAGGTTGGTGGTTAGGCCGGAACATATACTAAGCAATAAAGACTAGCAGCAGATGGACTCCCCGATGGAGTATCTTGAGGCTTATGAGCATGCAACCCTTTTTTGCGAAGGACGTTATGCAACTGTAGAGAAAGTTCTCCTAATTATGGAATTCTTACTTAAGTATCTTAAGGAGGGAAGGGTAAAGCACACAGAAGACAAGTTTCTTGGGCCGTGTTGTGAGGCGGGCTGGCAAAAGCTTGAGAAGTACTATAATAAGACAGGAGAGTCCTGTGCTTATATAGCTGCTGTTGTTCTAGTCCCTTCTCAAAAGTGGGAGTTCTTCGAGAAGGAAGTAGACTGGAGAGATAGCTGGCTTCAGGACTCAAAAAGAGCTGTGAAGAAAATATAGCAGGAAGAGTACAAGGATAAACAAGTGCCTCCTATACAGTTACAGCGTCCTCAGGGAGATACAGACAGTAAGAGGCTAGAGAATAGGTTTAAGACATGGTCACGGAAACACACGAAGGTTCTAGAGGTCATGGACGAGTATGATCGATATTGTATAGAACCTGTGATAGAAATGAACCCAGATGACCCTTTTGATCCACGTAAATGGTAGATGGAAACAACACAAAGGAAGCTGTTTCTAAATATCTTACAGATGGCATTAGATTTGCTCTCAATTCCTGCGATGTCAGCAGAGGTTGAGAGACTCTTCTCAAGCTGTAAGATCTCTATTACAGATAGAAGGAATCGGATTAGGATTGATGCTGTTCAGGCTATTAAATGTCATAAGAACTAGCTTCGAGACAACGCTATCTCTTTCATTAATAGCGAGCTTGAAAGAGGATGGGTAAATCAGTGGATAGAGGAAGTGGAGGCTGAAACAAGGAAGGACAAAGGTAAAGAAACTACGTAGTGACAAAGGGAGGGGATAGTCAAGTAATTTAATATTATTATCTTTACTATCTGCAGTAGCTACCTATCCATCCCCTTAGCGGCTTCCCCTATATCTATGATATAAAAGAAGTTAGCTGCAGTCTAGATGTCTGTCACCTCCTACAAAGCCAGGCCAGGCCTATATAGCGGCCTCCAAGCAACAGGAGGGTTTTCTGGCATTTGAAAATGTAGCTTGAAATCAAGCTAACTTGAGCCTCAACTGGCTACTTTAGGTTTAGCACTGGCAAACGGTTCAAACTGGCTACTCCTAAACTGGGCGATGACATAACCAGTTGAGCCAGTTGAGGGGTCCAAACTAACTCAGTTCAACTATTAGGATCACTGATTCTTGGTATAGAGAAATAGGAGGGATATCGATGCAGCAATGAATTGCTCAGCTTTGCAGCCGTAGGTGGTTTACCTACGCGTGGTGGCACTTTGTAGCAGAAAATTGAGGTGGGATCACCGGTATCATCAGGTGGTAGCCAGCAGATCGCTACGCTACTATCTCCAAAATCGTAGCCATTTATCTCTAACGTAATTTGGCCCATCGGCGTTATAACTTACGCCACGACTTACGTTATATCTACCCTATTATTCGCTCTTCTACAGAGCAATTCAAGGCAAGGGGTATTGTGTTTTCGCCACATCCAGTGAAGTAACATATTGTGAGATTTTTCCAGCTAATGACCCACTTGGCTCAAGACAACTAGAAGAATTAAACCGTTTACGTCTCTTAATGGAAGCCCTTTGGCATTTTATCAAAGCTAATTGTTTCAAGAATATCACTTAGTAAGTTACTTGAATAACTTAATAAATGGCCTGATGTTATTTAAAAGGTAGTTAAGACTGCAATATCATACTCCTTAAGCTCGAATGACAACACCCCACCCCTTTGTGCCGTTAACGACGTAACTGTTCGCTTAACGACATTTTGTCCTCCAGCAACGTTGCGGGAAAGTCCACTTGGAGCATTAAGGACGGTAAGGGTTGCCTTGGCACCCTGGTTCAAACCGCCGAAATCAACATTAAATGGCACAGGGACAGTGGTGTTGTAAATGGCAGCCTTGAAGGTATATTGGGTTGTGCCATGGTTGACACCTGCGACATAGAAGGCGGGTCCAAAGCCTGAATCAGATGTTATTGGCGCGGTGTGGGTATAGCGGTGGGAGGAGAGAAGCTGGTTACATAATTAGATGCCTAGATCCTTCTTGGTGTTGATTTGATGATGTAAGGAACGTGTGTATATACCTGGATAGCATAATAGCTAGTCGAGAAAATATCTTGCTCTGGGTCTGCGTTGAAGGAGACAAGATCGGGCTACATAAAAAGTTAGCGATATCCTGCAAAATGACTGTAATCGAGGAGAGATAAACGTACAGCCCACTGAAAGTTGTTCAAATTCTGGAAGCCTGGTGCGTAACTTGCACCAATCACAACATCACCGTTTCTTTCGGCACCGAGAGTATAAATCGCTTCACCCACTGCACCAACCCATATGGGATGTTCCAACCTCGGCTCAGCACCGCTCCAGTCGACAGATGCGGATGGATCAGCCTTATTAGGCTGGATAGTGGCATATTCACCTAGCAAGATGGGGTGGGAACGGTTTGCATTGTCCCACATCCCAAACTGGGTGGCATAGATGTTGGGTCTTGCGTATTCATGGTAATCGGTTGCACTGTCCTCAAAAATAGCTGTTAGATCACCGGTGGAGGAGATGATTGTGATCCATGGGTACGCAGCGTGGATTGCATCGTAGAAAGCCATGAAGCGGTAGCTTGCGTATGAGGCAGGTCCAGAAAGGTTATCTTCGTTGCCAACCTACAGTCATCAGGAATATTTAGTACTGTTTTTCTTCAATTCTTTACCATTACAATGACTAGTTATAGAAATTAGGAGCAAACTGACCTCGACATAGTTGATCTTCCATGGCTGAGGATACCCAAGGGCTGCTCTCAAGGCTCCGTACTTAGTCTTCACGTCGCCCATGATGAACTCCAATTCGTCCAATGCATCTTGAACATAGATTCCAATTTCTGCCTCGGAGATTTCGTCAGGATTGACGTTATTATATCCGTTCAAGTACACTCCTGACCACACAGCCAGAATTGGCTCGACATCGAGATCCTCGCACCACTATCAATATGTCAGCTAGGCTGGCTTTGGTTTTAAGGAGGAAAACTTCGCACTTGGAGATATTCAACAAGACCAAGTCCATCGGTATTCTCATAGCCCCATGTTCCCGGGCGTCCAGGTCGTTGGGTTAAGGGACCAATGGTCTCATTCCACTTCCAGCGGTAGCCGAAAGTGTCCCCTTCACTAAGAGGAAATCAGCCTTCGTCCATATCATGGCGTGCAAAGAATGTGGTATACATGTTGTTTCCGCCCGGAATTCTGAAGAAGCTTGGCTTAAGAGCCTTCAGGCCCTCCATCAGGTCAGGACGGTTGCCGTTTAGTCTGTTGTTATATGTAGGGGGGAATAGACTGATCAAATTGAAATTCAATGAGCCATGTCCTGGATGGAACTCAAGGACGAATGTGTTGTTAATGTTAGGAGCTGCAACCTTGGGGTGGATCTGGAACTTGTGCTCCACCCATTTTCCCTGCTGGCATTTTGACTCGATATCCACGCTTGCCCAGACGTGTGTTGTAGTAGCCGACTGCAGCTTCGCGGTGAACTTGCCACGATATGAGCCCAGGGCCCAGAAACTACCCGTGTAAGTCTGTGGCTTCACGCTGATTCCCCACCAGCCCGGATTTTGCAGACCAATTACCCCCGCTATAGAATTAGTTCGTTGAGCCACGTTCACGGATGTTGGCAGAGCCCAGGAGAGTGGCGTGGTAGTATTTTGGAGAGTCAACTCCGCGTTGCCAACTGCTTCCCAAGGGGTAAGAATTGAGGGAAATTCGTTGTTGTTTTGGAATGCTCGATTTTGGATCAGCTCTGCGTAGATACCTCCATCGCCTGAGTGATTAATATCCTCGAACATAATTCCATACATGAGTGGAGACGAGGAATTTCCGCCATGATTGGAAACCGTGAGGTTCACGGCATGTGCAACCCCGGCAAGGAAAGGCAGGATTTGGAGAAGATTGCTGGCCAACATTTTAATTGCAATTAAGGAGAAAATTAAACCTCCGTAGCCTCCTCATTAAGGCTTCCTTCCTTTATGCGACAATCTTACCTTTATAGACTTCATCAGATTGGTATCTTCCGATAAACTTGCATCAATGATCTGTTAGCTATTTCAGAAAATGCGGGATGTCATTAGCCGAGATTAATGGTCGCCTCAAAGTGGAGGTTTAAAGGATTCTAGAATTAGTTAGATTTTTCATCAGCTAATGGAACCCTTCAAAATGGCTCAGTAATGAGGCTGGAGGCTAAACGCATCAATGATCCGTTAGCTATTTCAGAAAATGCGGGATGTCATTAGCCGAGATTAATGGTCGCCTCAAAGTGGAGGTTTAAAGGATTCTAGAATCAGTTAGCTTTTCCATCAGCTGATGGAACCCTTCAAAATGGCTCAGTGATGAGGCTGGAGGGCTAAACACCGTACGTGGTGGGTCGTCAAACTAAAAGTTCCGCTTACATAACCTCCATTAGATTTGACACAAGTTACTGGCTAAATAGCACAGAGGCTCTAACCCCGCGATTCATCCCTGCATTGCGATATTTCCCTGATTTTACCGGATGATAAGCATCATTTAACCGACCCTATTCGTTTGCTTGTTGCCCTACCATCTGTCCCTCACCCTCTCTCCCACCCCACGTACAGGTGATAGTTCGACTTTGCCAGCCGACCGACGGGGTTAACGGGGAGATATCACAGTATCTCGCAAGTTGAACCATTCTCAGTTGTTCTTCAACAAATACGTGCGGTTAACGCCATAGCGGATCACATGGATGGAGGAGTGCGATTGGTTGATTTAGACTTCCGGCCTTCCTCGTGCAAATGTAGCGTGAAGGATACGCGAGAAATGGAATTTTGCAGAAAATGATATCTAAGGACGAAAGGGGAGAGGCGAGGAGTGGTTAGGGTGGTCGGTGCGAACACAGACGATCACTAATCCTAGTAATTTCTCGTAAGCTTTACCAGTGACAAGTAAGTAAACTTATATCTGTCTGACAGGCTTCAGGGCTTAATCTACAAAGGCGAGTTTAAAGAGGGGACCAGCAAGCAAACCGATGATGACTCGGTATTAACTGAATGATAAACTGCGCTCAGACTCACGGTGGCGCTCAAAGTGAGGGGAAATGTGGTCGTGTGGCGCGACTAGTCGAGTCAGTTGTGCGTGGGGCCGTGAGTCCTAGTGCGTGGTGGTTCATGCGGAATACCCACTGTCTTCACTAATAGGTCTATCGTCGCCCATCTTCCCCAATTCTCTCACTGTCCCGTCCCTACAAATGCAATAGTATGGGGGAAATATGGAGATATCCATCCCCTAACACGGCTTCCCCTAACAAGCAATCTCCACACCCTCTCCACCCTTTTCCGACAAACCCATCACTAGGTGCGGCACACCGCATTATTTTGAAGACCAAATGGGTCGCAATGGACCGTAATGGTGCATGTAGATGCCGTTCATTTCAGTCCGAACAATTGAAATTGCCTAGCCTCTGTGTCCCTATTCTCCAGCTGTGGCCATTCGTCAAATATGTCCGCGATTAGCTTGGTTGACATCAATTTTATATGAACAACGTGTGTCCCCTGTCTCTGTACCCCGAATTGACAACATGCTGCGTGTTCTGGGAATAATCGCGACTGTTGCCCTTCTCGTTAGTGCTGTCATCGCAGATGTCAATCTATCACAGGCGCTTGCGTAGATTCCTACGTGCACTGTAAGTTCCCGCCTGTGCCTGTGCCTCGGCATCTTTTATTTACGCCTCTGTAGCAAGAATGCGGTGTTAACGTGCTAGTACCTGTGTAATGCTAATTAACCGACCTAATAAACTGTCTTTATATGAATAGCACCTTGTAATTAGAATTTGCGCTCTACGTCCTAGAGTCGTGCGACCTCGCTAACTAATTTAGTATGTTCACACACATATTTGCTACCTGCTAGGGTTCGAACCTAACCTTAATAGTGTCTTTAACCATCCTTTAAAATGAGATCTATAAGGGTGTCCTAATACTATTACAAAGCGTAGAGATTATACGAGATGTTATCATCATCTTAGCCTTTACCTACGTGATCATTAGATTGCAATTTTATTTAAGGGCTCTCGTAACAAGCAAGATGTAGTGGGATGATTAGGCCATTGCCCTTATAGCTGTAAGTTCTCAAGTACATTGCAGTCTTAGTAGTACAGCTGTTAACAATGCCAAACAGCTCCTTATGATTCTAATGACTATCATTCTGATATTTAGTAAGAGCCTCGTTACTATAGTATCCCCTATGCTGTAATACTAACGTATTTTAGATGCAACACGCAGCTTTAGGAAACACTTCTCGTTTCCATTCCTCAATCTGAACTCGCATGAGCTCCTCAAAGGTTGCCTTGCCTGCCGGTAGCCTTGATTTCGCCATCGACGTCAGCTTGTTCCAGTAGGAACGGATGTTATGACTTGTCCACTAGCTATCATTACGCCGCATCATCTTTCGAATAGCAAAACTCTCCCCAAACTACATGATCAGCTTCTTCACAATCCCTGACATCTCCTCGATCTTCTGCTGAGTCCGTAGGTCACTTCCATCCAACGCTCCTCCGCCTCGTACTTCAATACAGATCATTTCTGCATTCGTAAACTTGAGCAGCCGCCTGAGATCTCGCACCACCTAGCTCTTCTCCGTTTCACCACCCTCCGCTTCATCCTCTGACATAGAGGTGAAGTTGTCCATGTCGTGGATGTGCTCTACGTCGACTCGCACTATTATCCTTCGAACAAGTGGCTCTATCGCCATGGGCTTTCCATCAGCCAGAGTATCGCATATAAACTCACATAGCCAGTGAGATCTCACGGTAAACGTATTCTCCCTGTAGTAGATCTGTCGTGCTTCTTTCACAAGCTGTTTCCCAGCCTCATCATCTCCCTTGAAATATTCCTGTCGCAGCAAAGCACCTTTTGCAATTTCCTCGTTAAAAAAGTCGTCATCATCTCCTTCCTCAATTTGAACATAATCGTCCTCCTTCACCAGATATCTCCGGAAGATTTCCTGGCGGTTCCATATTGGCAACCTTATAAACTCAGACGGAGGCTTGGCCCCTAGCATTCGTTGGACTTTGCGTCGATGCTCCTCCATGATGACTGTAGGGACCTTACTGTATGTAAAGGTTGGATGTGCGATATGTTGAGGTGCGGTATCATCAAGCCATAAGGCGGTCAAATGTCGGTCGGTGCTATGCTTACCCCATGGGGCAAAGACTTATGTCTGCGATTTAGCGAAATGCGGATCTGGTAGGTTTTGCCTTGCCCCATGGGGCAAAGCTGTTCTTACAAAAATCATACTTTGGTACTGTTTTTGCCCCATGGGGCAAACCTGCTCCTTCAAAATTCACGATATTCACGATTTTGGTCTTATTTTTGCCCCATGGGCAAGATTTCTAACTCCAACCCTATAGCCAAAGAGAGGAAAGCTGGTAGAATGGTGCAACGTTTGAAGCCGACAAAACTCAATTCATCCACTTCACACGAAATCGTCCACAGAACCAGAGACCGCACCTACCACTGGTGATGAACGGAGTGGAAATCGCGACTCGACTTGTGTGCAAGATATTAGGGGTCCATCTGGATGAACAACTCCGTATGAAAGACCACATTAACAAAGCTGCAGCTAAGGCGACGGTTCAAGCAACAGCTCTGTCAACACTCCGAAGGCTTCGATCACAAGCAATGAGACAGCTCTATCTATCAACAGTTGCGACAAAACTAGACTATGCAGCCCCGATCTGGTTTCAGATCGCTGGTGGCGGAGCAACTCACCGAATGGTCAATTCAGTGCAACGAATAGGCAGCCGAGCCATTACAGGAGCATTTAAAACAACAGCTACAGCGGTGATTGAGTCGGAAGCTGGACTGCCACCAGCTGCACACCGCCTGCAATCGAGAGTAATGCAATACGTCATTAATTTGCATACCTTAGAGAAAAACCATCCTTGGTAGGCGATACACCAACGGGCCCAGCAATATAGCCGACGTTTTCAATCACCAATGAGACGACTCCTTCAGCACTTCCAGCCCGTCCTACAGGGTGACAGCAAAGCAAAGATTGAAACCATCAAAGCCTTTATGCACCCGCCAAACCGACCTATGAATGGCATCAACTTTGTCATCAAGGAAGACTGGGAACTGGCAGGAATTGAGGCGGAACGCGTTTCACTAGCGATCTTTACAGACGGCTCCGCGCGGAATGGATTGATCGGGGTCGGGGCCACATGGCAATCAAGTGACCTGCAATTGACGGGACCACACCATCACTTTGAACACGTAGTACAAGAAGATGATTGGACAGGGTGTTAGGAGACAATATCATCCACGGCTGACAACAACGAGTATGCGGCGGAACTCTTAGCGATCCTCAAAGCGCTTCAAAGCTTAAACACGCAAGCCACCTAAGGACGGCCACAAGAAATTACTATCCTCTCAGACTGCAAGTCGGCAATTATCTCAATCCAGAAGCTTAGATACTAAAGTGGGCAGTACATTCTAAAGCGGATCTAGAGGGTAGCGGCCTAGCTCCGCAAAAAAGGCACCTATATCACTCTGTAGTGGACTCCAGCACATGAGGGAGTTATCGGAAATGAAAAGGCACACAAATGGGCCCAGACGGTAACTAAGAAAAGCACGCAACCAGCTGGAAGTATGTTCCGGCAATTGAAACCTAGCAAACCATAGATAAGTTTGATAGCATGAGACTTGGAAGTTTTACCCGCAACCTTGACAAAGCACTCCCAGGGACACACATGCGAGCAATCTACAACCAACTTCGAGCTTCTGAGGCAAGGATCCTTGTTCAGCTTAGAACCAATCACTCACCCATAAACGAATACTTGCACAGTATTGGAGTAAGGGACTCTGGAACATGCTCATGTGGAATGGCAGTAGAGACAGCACAACACTTCCTTTTTGAATGCCGAAACTAGACGCAAGATAGAGAGGAGTTGAGGGCCGTAATGGGAGAGAGATGGGCTGACCTGTACTACGCACTAGGCGGGTGGAGTGGACGGAGGAGCCGCATAACAGAAGCCGAGGTTGACGGACCAAGACATACATGGAAACCAAACATCCAAGTCATCAAGGCAGTCATCAAATTCGCGAAATCTACACAGCGGTTTCATCCAAAGGCACTTGTAGAACAGGAAGGGGATGGCTAGAGACAGTAGAGGGTGGTCGATGGCAACCACAGTTAGGCTCGCCCTGCTGTGTTTGAACTGGAGCAACGGCACACACCGGAAAAATTTGGTTAGCTTATAGCCTTGGTCGCGAGAAGCTTACATAGTAAATCAATCAATCAATTTAGTAGTAGACTAACCAATCAGGGCTCAAGAAACTCAATAATCAATTTTATAGTAGCTGATCAGCCCGGACACGACAATAATGGATAGGCCTTTCTCTGCTCAATTATCTATATATGCAGGAGTTGCCGTCTGTATTGTAGTAATCACTCAATCCTTATTCTTCAATTCTTCACTTATGTTAGATCATATAGTTCCCCTAGCTATTACAACACCCAATTCCATTGCTTAACGCACAAGACCCTTTTGACTCCCGTTAGCGCTAATCGCGTCTCCGTCTTCGTCTTTATGCCAGACCGTTTGCAAAATGTCAGTATTCACCTGGATTGCATCGCCACCGACGGTCCCACCCCATCCAGCAGCTTCCACATCAGTCCTGAAGTGAAGCAACTCGTGATCCTGGTCCGGATGGCCATGGTTCTTGCTGTCCCCAGTCAGTTTTTCTAGCGAATTAGACTTGGCAACCACCAATTTATGGCGCGACGTCAGCGAGGTTATACGGACGCTAGTTTGTGTGGCCCGCTTGACGTCGACAACAAGTACTCGGAACATGGAAATCGCTTGCGCAATGATGGTGACAGCCGGCTCCAGGAAGTTAAAGATGGACATGAAAATCGTGAAGTCTGCTTGTCAATTAGCTCCCGGCCTGCGACTACCGTCGGGATATAGACGTACGATAATTGTTGTCCGTTGATTTAAACTGGTAAAAGGCCCGAAAGATCACGATAGTACCCGTGACAGCACCGAGGCTCATGGCGAAGGTAAGGCCAATCTTTTCTCGCGTCACTAACTGCAGCTTTCGTATGACGATCCATGGAAGCAGCGCTAACAAGATATCGATAACACCCCCATATACTACGTGTAGAGTCAGCTACGCTATTTCTCAAAGACATCTGGGCTATGTCAGTAAGGCGCGGGAGGCAATCGTACCGATCGTTGTACCACCAAGGTACTGGAGGTCAAGAAGTGGCAAACACACGGTATGCGCAGGCCGATATTTGGCCCTCGGGTCGCCGCAAGCCGGGATCCAGATGGACAGCATACCCGGGATGAAAATTATATTTGCATCAAGTTATAGATTCTGCGCATACTCTATAAACTATAAAGTATGCGCAGAATCTATAACTTGATGCATAAATCCCATAGTATAGGGAAAGAATTACCCTTACATAATTTAGGGGGGCTTCGCTGCTGTTTGAACATAAAACGCAAACTAACCTGTAATCTCAAGCACGGTTATATAAATACAACTCTCACCGGCTAGAAACGCCGATGTTTAATGACATTGAAATAAGGTTTTAGGGCGTCTGCGCGCACTATATCGGCTATACCCGTACCACAGACGGGTGCTCCTGCCAAGCCATCGGCTTACCCCTGTCACTGAGTAGCGGTACTCCCACCGAGGAGCGGCGCTCTTACCGTCAGCTCTTACTGTCAGTTCTCACTGTCGACTATCTGCTGTCGCTCGTATACCTGCCGAAAACCTCCGTCATCCCCTCTTGCAATCTATGCAGAGATCTGCCTCTCGGCGCTGGCAAAATTATGAGAACACCGCCTGGCACATCCCATGCCGCTACGGGGAATTCCAGTAGACAGATTTACAGGAAGCTCTGCCCTCTACTATCGCCAAAGTTACACTCCTGCGATAGAATCCGCGTACACATCGCAGACGCTGAAGATGGAAAGATGAAGCTCGTCTCCGTTCACGCAGGTCGGACCGGGGCATTCCTGGTGCTCCATGTGACTGTAACGTACTTCTCGTAATATTTGGTCCTTCCTGTCGCTGTTTCCCTGTTATCGTTTGTTCTGCTGTTGTCTCTCTCACCGCCATTTTCTCACCACCGTCAAACCCGTTGTCGTCAGCGCGCTCTCAACCCAAAGCCCATCGATATTAGCTGACAGATTCATGGGATCTCATCTAGTCCCATGTTCTGTGTGAACATGTCTGATCTTCCACAGCCTACTCCATAGTCTGTCTTGCCGGGATGAATCGACATTTGCCGCCTAATATATAGGGAAGTTCTCTTTGTCTAAGTACTAAATAGCGGGGATTAATACTTAATTGCCTTTATAGCATGGCGTGGGGAGATACACACTTCATTTCCCCTATATTATAAAAAGCCATATTTCGGTGCTATAGGATACTAAATTTGCGCAAAAACCGTATGGAATATGAAATTCTGCGCGTAAAAGGGGAATCCCTATCTCTAACCTCATAGCTTAATTTTCGTAACACTTTATTTCCCCTCATGTAAAATTTGCGCAAAAACTACACAGAATATGAAATTATGCGTAGAAAAGGGGAATCCCAACTATCCCTAACTCTACGGCTTAACTTTCGTAAAACTTCATTTTTCTCCCTATATATATATACCCCTGCTGACCATTTCTCTCATATTCTATTTCTCTTCCTTTCATACTCGAAATCTTCTCCTTGCTGCTCTTCCCTATGCCGAAAGTTCTCCTTGGCCAATACTGGATATCTGATCGATACGCTTACCGCATACTTGGGCTACCACTACATTTGTGCTTGAACGGACAGCTATCCGATCCCAGCCTAACAGCGCTACCTGGTACAGCCTCACCTTAGGTTGCGCAACTCGACTCTGGTCATTCCCTGTGGTGGTGCTCAACGCATTCTGAAATCAATACAACTTTCTTTGGTAGGTCCTAATCCTCTTCATCTATCGGGCATCGACCTAACTTGACGTAGCATTACCAACCCGATTGCGGTCGCCAACCCCAAGTCTTTCGCGTCGGCTTCCTCAAAGTGCACACTATTCTGTGCCATCTTGGTCTCCGACCCAAGTCTTATACTGTCCGGTACCTAGTAAGTCTACTCTAATTATTCAACACGATCCTTTCTAACTCGATGTAGTCTTATACGCGGCTCCGACCCCCTTGCCTATACGCCTTTCACCTCCATTCTACGCTCTCTAAATTGCTCTCCTCGTGATATCCGAGTCACTTACCTACGCCCTTTGGACATCCCGTCATAATGGCACCACAAGTCGTTAATGGGCCATCCCTCGAGGCATACCTTGCCCAAACGGCGAGATCCACATATGCACTTCCGTTTGAGTCGACCCCTATGGGATACCCGAAAATAATCGGCCGGACGTGGGACCCGGTTATCGGCTCTGGACCATTCACCATCGGAGTAATACCAATGGACATGCCGCTGTCAGATGGCGTAAAAACGCTGATGACGATATTAGCAGAGCGAAACACGGACGGTTTTACGATCGACAAACTCCACCGCTATATGGGCTTTGCCAAAGATGGAACACTACAGCCAAGCACCTACACGGGGCGTCGCCGTTTCATGCGCGGGCAGACGATTTATGACGCTGCTGGAGAATTGATTACAATACATGGCCAAATCATGCGTGGATCGGCCTATGATGACCGGCGGCGACCCAGCGGGAGGACGACAGAAAGGGATTATATAGTTCATATAGGTCATGCGCCGAGCACCATCCGACGCTGGTTCTCAAAGCTCTACTACGGGCTAGATACGGACAATATCGCTGAAGCAAAGGCATATGCTCACGCCTGGGTTGAGCACCTAGAGCCGCGCAGAGAAAACCACCAAGACGCGATCAACGAATATGACAACGTGATACTCAATGAAGCCTGCTTTCGGATTGAGGACGGAACGGCGTCGTACCAAGAGCATCTCTTTGTCCAGCATGCCATCGGCGAAGGAAGTGACGCCGGCTACCCAACAGACCTTGGGTCGACCAGCGATGATGAGTTCGATTTCGGGTCCGACTTCGGCTATAGTTCCGACCCTGATTATCAGTCGAAGAACACCGGTGCCATGCATAACGGCGCGATGACCATTTCCGCTGCGGCCGCAGAGGAAAGAGCAGCTCAGCGCATCCGAGGCAGAGAGAGAGAGAGAACGGTGAACCACGACTCTATGATCGATGGAATGTGGCGAGCAAGCCTAAAATTTATCATGGCCACACTACGCCAGATCTCATTCGCAGGGCAGAGCATACGATCGAAAGCTCTAAGAACCGTTTACTTTAACCGCCTCGAGGCCGAACTAATGGAAGCCCTTACATACATTCAAAAGAAATTCGGTCTCGTTAATGCAGAGGATACGGGAGCGCCTACGACGAGAAGAACGCCTCCTTTTGGTATCTTTACTAAAGATGAAGACACCCAGCAAGCGGAAATAAAAGGCATGTGGAAAGGTGGCGTTAAGACCCTTAATGCACAGCTGAAGCACTTGTCGGTAAGCGGACAGCAATTCAGAACGAAGGTCCAGAGGACAGAAAGGTTTGAGGAGCTCGAGAGAGAGATCCTTACTACACTGCGTCAAATGAAGCTGAAGCTTTACATTAGCGGTTAAGAATGAGCTTCCCTCGTCTTCTGTCGATCGATCGAGTTTGTTCATTACCAACCTACTTGCGATCGTAGCTCTGTCTACTACAATCCTTTCGTCTACCCTACGGCTTTAAGGGCTACCTGTCTCTAGTTGCTCAACGTAAGATTTTCGTCTATGACGTCGTCTTTTGCTTGCTCTAAAGCTTCTACTACACATCTAAGAACGCTACTGATACTCTTACCACTTCGCTTTCTACACCTTTGTCGCCTCGCTCAGCGCCTCCATCCTCGGGTTCTTATGCGCTACGCCCATTGCGACATTAGTTATTCTCGTTGCCTCCATAGCGACGTTGTATTCGGTTGGCTTCATGGCAGCTTCGCCTCTGTCTCCCATTACTTCGCCTCATTACCAAAAACGCGGCGCGGATTTTTTACTGCTTTTCATACCTCATTTCTACTACGCACAACGCACAACGGGTCGGATATGCTTCTTCTGCGCCTATGACGATCGAGGCCGCTGGTAGTAGAGCCATCTGTCATGATTCAGCGGTGTGGTTAGGCTCATTTACGCATGGATGAAACTGGTCTGCTTTCCTATATTCTATAGGTAGACGCAATGCAGATCGGTTTTCTCAAACTAATACAGCTCGGTGTGATATATGACTATAAAATAAAATGTAGGACGTACGCGTATTAGTAATAGTAATATATAGAGTCGTAGCTCGAGGTGGCAAGGTAATAATAGTACAAGAGTCATTTATCATAGTATCACGAGTAGTTCAAATACATAAGTCTCATTATGAAATAACTTTTCATTTTCCTAACTATAGCCTATGAAAATATAATAGGCGTTCGAATGGTCGGGGTTAAGCCGGAGCGACGTTATAACGGGTTTCGGAGGCATCTATAATATATAAGTTAGAACGGATATGGGATAGTCAGGGGATGTAGTACGTACATGTTCAACCGCCACATATCAGGACGGGTAGCAAGAGGAGCACGAGGCGCTCGAGGAGTTGGGATCGAGCTGGTGTAGTCGGATAAGAGCTAGAGGCTTCTATATAGCAGGACGGATGCGAGTTGGACGAGAACTAAAAGTCAGAACGGGTATGAGACGGATGCGAGATGAGGTACTTACGATTCAGACTGCCAGCTCTCGTGACGGACACGGAACGGATAGGTATCCAGATCTTCCTTCTGTAAGTTAGAACCGATGCGAGTTGGACAAGAGTACGGCATACGTACAACTGCAAAACCAGCAATACCAGACACGCCCAACGCCTACTCGCTCTCGAACTCCCTGTCGATTCGTTCCATGGCCTCGTCCCACGCTTTATCGGCGTAGTATTGTGTTTCCTCAGCCATGAATGGGCTCGCAGTTTCGATTGTAACGTCGGTCACGTGTCCAGGCACCACGCGCACGATGCGGTTGAGGAGGTTTTCATACTTCGCATCCATGGCCTTTTCCTTCTCGCGCGCATCTTCGAGTTCGGCTTTCAGAGCGGCGACCAGCTTCTTCTCATGTTCATACATGGCTTTGTAAAGGTCCTTAGTCTTCGTTACTATTTATAAATATTAGATTTGAATTTATACGGTTGCGACACTGGCTTACCAGTCTCAAGGTCGTTGTTGTCAGCCATGATCATGGACTTTGTTGGAGCCGTGTTGGTTGGAGACGACATATTAGTCGGATGCGTGTTAGTCGGATGCGTGTTGGTTGGATGTGTGTGGCTGGATGCGTGTTGCGTGTTTGATGCGTGTTGGTTATCGGATAGGCGTGACTTGGGGTGTTTGTGGGGTTGTGATAGTTAAGAGAAAGAAGAAGGAAAGGTAGTAAGTAAACTGGTAAAAGGTTGGCTTTTATAGTTTTCTCGTCACATACAAATTCTCACCCCATACAAATAAGTAAGCGGCACGAATTTACTCTACACATAAATTCACTCCACACACAAAATCCCACACATAAAAAACTCCATTCAAGCAAAAAGGTATCTTAGTCTAAAACACACCACACACCACCTCACAAACTCTGCTTCCCCCTCGTCTCAATAGGGAATCCCAACATGGCGACAAACGCCGCAAACATAAGTCCGCCACTTGCGTAAATGGGCGCCTTTGGGTTGCCGCTGCTGGCATAGATGGCCACAATGGGGGCGCAAATACCGGCAACACGATTCAAGAAGCTGGCGATACCAGACCCAGTCCCGCGGCTCGGCGCTGGGAAGACCTCTGGCGTGTAGGCATAGAGCACACCGTACATGATGTTCTGGAAGAAGGACTCGATGCAGGTGAAGATGAGCTGGAAGTCAGGGTCTGTGCTAATGGTGAAGAGGAACAAAAATATGCCCGTGATGAGGGTGGCGATGGCCATTGTGCCCTTGCGACCGACATACTTGATGTTGACGGTGTAGCAGGCAATGATGGAGCCGGGGACACCGCATATGGAGATGATGGCGTAGTTGCGGTACACAATGTCTGTTGGCGTAGGAGGGGCATTGGGGTCGACACTCGTGAGATATTGGGTGAGGAAGGAATTGAACAGCGGGTAACCCATTCCAATCGCGGTCCAGCAGAACCACAAAAGCGCAGTGTTGATCGCAAGGCGCTTGTAGGCGAAGAGCGGCGCGATGCGCTTGGTGGAGAACTTCTCGACCTGGCGCTTGATGATGTCTTTTGTGGAGAGTACTTGGTCTGGGACTTCCTCCAAGCTACCTCCTATCGCGTCGAGAACCTCCTCGCTGATCCAGGTCTTGGTCTTGTTCTTGAAGGCAATGCCTCTGACGACGGCGACGGCTTCGCGTTGACGGCCACGGCTGAGCAGGAACTTTGGCGACTCGAACAGGTGGAAGAAGAAGAAGCGGCAGATGAACATGGCAAAGGTGAAGGCTCCCATGGTAAAGTTGAGATATCTCCAGCCCATGTTCAACTCCTTGGTACAGCACGCCTCGCCGGGGCCAACGTTGCCACAATACCCGAGCGACTGGTCGCAAGAATAGTTTGGGATGAAGCCCCAGGCGATGAGCGATCCGATCAGCTGACCGATTGGCCAGAAGACACTCAACATGGTGAGGAGGTTCCCGCTGGCAAATGGCAGGAACTCGAGGAACAGGGCACCGTCGACTGGCAGATTGCCGCCAACGCCTAATCCGAGCGCGGCGTACAGACCGCAGACGGTGATCCAGTTCTGGGCACCTCCAACCGCAAGGCCGAAAACACCAGCCATGAAGAGGGTAATGTTGAAGGCTGGGCGTCTTCCGACCGCGTCGCAGGCCACACCCCAGAAGACGGCGCCAATGCACAGTCCCACAAAGAGCGACAGCGTGGTGAAGCGGACCTGAGTGTCCGAGATGCCAAACTCGGCCGAGAGCGAGGTCAGCGTCAGGGCGACACCCTGCAGCCAGAGGTTATCAGCCAACCAGCCGAAGCCGCACAGAACGAAGAGCTTCCACTGGTACCGGCCCATGCCGATATCCTGGATCGCGCGGTTGATGACCTTTGATTTGCGGTCGTAGGCCGAGTCGGTGCCGCTGGCCGCAATCTCGGCGTCGATCTCGGCTCTCAGCTGCTCAATGGTGAAGCCATCTTCGCTGCTGCCGCCATGGCTGCCGATGTGGCTCTCCTGGTCGCTCTCGCGGTCTGCAGGCGCGTCGCCTACGGACTTCTTTTCCTTATCGGAAGTGCGGGAACTGAGGGCCAGCGGGACGTAGACTTCTGGGTAGTCCTCAATGTCATGCTTCCCAAACGGGTTCAGGAAGAGCGGCATGGTGATCTGCGTGGTGAGTCGTCGGCTACGATCTGTTTATCACAAAATGCCGTGAGCTGTCAAACTACGCTTGATCCGTTTTTTTTTTTGGCGACAAATGTCAAATCAATGGCAGGTCGTCTCGAGCAATGGGATTGCCGTTTTTATATCATGCTATGCAGAGCACGGGTTCAGTATCACGCGACACGAGCGACTTACCCAATGCCACTGATATGTAGTCGAGTGTGTGGAGGCGCAGGAGGTATAAGTGATAAATGAGACTCTGCTTGGTGAGTAAAGAGTTTGAAGTCGAATTATGTGAGGATAGGAAGAGGAAGAGAAGAGAAGGAAGTTAGGAGAAGTAATAGTAGAAGAGATTCACAGATAGCCGACAAGGCGAAGAAGCGGCGCACACGAGGGACGGGATGGACTCTCACGAACGCTTGTTTCGCTTCGGGGTTGTTTTAGTCCGCCTGGAATTGGCGCCAAGCATCCGGTGTGGGATCAGTGTGGGAGTTGGTTGTCGAGGGCAGCCAATGCTAAGCACGCAAATATACGCACGATTCATAAACAGGGCAATGATTGTCGGTGGATTCGACGCCGTCGCAACACGCCGGAAGGGTCCAACAGGGAAAGACCAGGGAAGACCAGCAGGGAACTTGCCCCAGACGGAGAGGGCGACAACCAAGATCAACGAATTGTCAAGGCGTGGTCAGCGAATGAAGAGGACAGCTGGGGACAAGTAGGTGGAAAAAGTCTGCGGCTAGCGTTGTCACGAGATTTTAGGCCGTTAGATCGCTGGGATCATTGGACGCTGGGAAGGATGGTGACTGCAAGACACAGGGATAGTCGATATGATGTACGGTAATACTCTGATATGCACGGCAAATGCGCTGTCTTTCTCTGTAGAACTGTAGGCCGTCAGCTGTGGCTCTTTGTGTTGCCGTGTGTTGCCGCCATGGCCTGAACTTACCGCAAGCACTTTTTGTGTAAGGCTGTTTGAGGGGAGGGGCGGCGGGGCGGCGGGCGGCCATGACGTCGATGGCGTTGCGATGCCGCATGACGTACCACACACACTATGGCAGTTGGAAGTAACTTCAGTGGCTTTAGTGGTAGGGATGTCACGCCACGCGAGCGTCAACTCCACCGAAATTTCACCAAATTGCACTCTTCCAAGCAAATCACAGGGAAAACCAAGCACACTCAAGCCACACCCACGCTCACCCAAGAACATCCATCAAAAGCCCCAACCAACACCCCTAGCCCCCTAGCACCCCTCCCCCAAGAAATCCACCCCA
>JPKD01000539.1:0-13584 GCA_000750935.1 Pseudogymnoascus sp. VKM F-4519 (FW-2642)
GGGTGGTGAGTTATTGATGGGGGCGGTGCGATGTCTGGGCTGTTGGTAGGAAACAGTTGGCTGTGGATGAATGCTACGCGGACAAGGAGTACGAGGTTTACGCTGCAGAGTACGCGGTACGAGGCAGGTACCTCGTGTCAGACCTTGGAACGGCGCCAAAAATGCCTAGGTTAACAGAGGTCCACAAGGTACCACGTTCAGGACGAAGCTAGAGAACTGTTAGACCGTTAGAAGAGGAGTAACTAGACCAAAGAAGAAGAAGAAAGTTGAAACTTTTCTGTTTGGCTCAATTTAATCGTTCCATGTTGGCGTCAATGGATGTTAGCTGATGCTGTTGAAACAATTGCAGAGGCGTATGATATGGCCCATTCACATTGTATTGGATTACATACAAAACTGGCGGCTGGGGATTGGGAGGGGAGCTGAGATGATGTCTCTCCTTCCTGCTGTGTACAGTACAATACAACCCCGTATTCCCCATAGAGTGCAGATGCAGATGCAGAGTAACAGAGCAATCTTACCACACAGCAAAAGACAGTTAGCCTAGCAACCAACGCGATCAATCTTCTTGCAATATAAAAATCCCCCGATCCAATCTTACCTTACAGCCCAAATAAACCTACTATACACAGCCCATACCGCATCATATCCCACACACCAACGCAGAGAAAACTACTCCATCATCATCATCCCACACACACCAAGCTCAGCCACCTCACCCTCACCTCACCCACCACCCAACTCGGCCCTACAGCCCCATCTGTCCCCCTTACCACCCAACTTAAACCGACCCAATCCTCTCCTACCCTCATCTTACCACATCCCACAGTCCCAAAAAAGTCCGGTTTCCCAAATAGTCCGAAGATCAACCAAACCACCAAACTCCGCCCTCGTCAAACTCACCTCACTTACTGTACCGATTGATGATGACGGGATAACTGCTGATCCGGCAGTGCAAATCCCAACCGAACCCGCCCACGCGCGCGAGCGGAATACGAGAATAGCCCTCTCCGCCTCCCTGTGCCGTTGTCGTGTGAGCGATCGTGTGGCGTTGATAGGTGTGGCGTCGCCTTGCCATGGTAATGTAATTAGTTCAGCTCATTCAGCCGGTATATCAGTTCTCAATATTCAAGTAGCAATCCCAGTCCAACAGTAGAATGAGAAGTCAAGTTCATCCTGCATTCCGTGGGGGATCAACGAATCAACAATTGACGAACCCCAGCAGACTAACACCACACCAGCGCTATTTCAATTCCCATCGCTCCTTCCTCCACAGTCATAGACCCCAATACCCCAATCCCTACCATCAAATAACCGGTCGCTTAGCTCAGTTGGTTAGAGCGTGGTGCTAATAACGCCAAGGTCGCGAGTTCGACCCTCGTAGTGACCAAACATCACAAATTCATTCTTTTGCCATTTTTACCAATTTTTTTGCCCATTCCCCCTTCCCAACACCCCCGCAAGGTAGATCACGTCTAGACAAGTGTCTACGGTGTAGCCGATGCGAGTGCGAGAGGGGGATCCATCTTTCGATCAGACGTGGAGACCCCGAGGATTCCCCGTTTGGCAAAAACGGCAGTCGATGAGTGGGCTCTTGACATGTGAACCACGTGAAATGCACGCACACCCGTTCTAGAGAACGTTAAACGAAAACGGCTTTTCTCTTTATTATTGGCTCCGTTCTCAGTCCGTTTCTGTTGGTGAAACGAGGATCGGCTGGTTAGTTTGTGGCCTGGACTTGTGGTGTTGATTTTATGACCCTTTCTTTTTGGTCCTCCCTGATCTGATCCAAGAGAAGGGGCTAAAAAGGGAGTAGAGCTGTGCCCTGAACATGTGATATCTATCACGCACAAAAAAGCTGTTAGTATTCAACAGCAACCCCATTTTACGATGCCACTCCCCGGGGGTATCACACTGTAGCCTGATATTCCTTCGATATCATATCACCGTAACCCTCCAAACCCCCCATTCCTCTGTATCCCCCTCTATGCTCTCCTCGTCCGCCCCATCCCATGCATTCACCGCACCCTCTAGCCCTTCCCTCACCACCACCACCAGCAAAAATCCAACCCTCCATCCCCTCGCCCTCAAAAACAGCAAAAGTATGAAATACTGGTCACTACGAGGGTCGAACTCGCGACCTTGGCGTTATTAGCACCACGCTCTAACCAACTGAGCTAAGCGACCGTGTTTGGTTATTTGATATGCTCCTCGATCCCCAAAGCGGCCTTTGAACCCCCTCCTCTCCCTCTCATCTGCCCAAAAAAAAAAGCTGCGTGTGCCCCACTACTGGCGGCGGCGTCGGCAAAAAAAAAGTCAACCACAACACCCCACCACCGTCGTCATCGGGAATAATAGTCGGCCCGGTGAGGGATGGTGGAGGAGGGGGTGGTGGACGAGGAAAATGGCAAAAATATATGACATATTTGGTCACTACGAGGGTCGAACTCGCGACCTTGGCGTTATTAGCACCACGCTCTAACCAACTGAGCTAAGCGACCTGGTTATTGATACCGGTTCTTGCGTATAGGACTTCATCAGATGAATTGGTCACACCAAGGTTTGTTAGAGACGGTATACTAAAAGCGATCTCCCACAAGACTGGACTATCAAACGAACTTCTAACGGATGGACGAATAATGAAACTGGCTTAGAATGGATTAAACACTTCGATACGCACACTTGAGGTCGTAGAAAGGGCGTTTACGGTATGCTACTACTCGAAGGACATAAAAGTCACCAATCCGCTGAATTCGAAACTTTCTAGAAGGAAAACAATATCATTACCCTCTCCTACGCATCACATCACTAAAGCCAAGTTCCTCCTTGCATTTAAAGCCGCACACTTTGCTATTATGACTAAGGACAAGGTTAAAGGAGGCTTTAGGGGAGCGGGGTTCGTTGCTTTTAATCCTGAGGTAGTCATATCAAAGTTGGATGTTAAACTACGCACTCCGACACCTATAGGACCGCCTCCTTCAACACACGACCCTTGGGTTTCTCAAACACTAAATAACCCTTAAGAAGCTGTCTGTCAGACCGAGTATATCATAAATCGCATTGCTAGCCACTAAGGAAGCTCGCCAACTCCTATAGGTCTTGCGTTTATTCTGTTACTTCTACCGTGCTACACCACCGATATAAAAACTAAGATAATCACGCTGGTGCTACTATTTTGCCTTTACAAGCGCCAAATCCAACATGTCCCAACCCGCTCTTGCCTTGCACTTGTGCCTTAAATTCTATGGTGTCTCCGTCCTCTAGGAACGCCCGGCTGATATTCTGTTTCGCTGAAAACTGTGCTTCCATCTCATAGGGATCGATGCCATTTCGCGTTGCTTCTAGAAGGCACCCAAGCTCTCCTCGAGTTGGTCCGGATAGTGTACCTGTGGCAATAAGATCCCCTGGTCGCATCGGGCACCCGCCCACTGTATGATGCGCTAGCATTTGAGCAAAGGAGAAGACCACGTGCTTCGTATTACATTCCGTCACCGAATATGTTCCAGAGTCATCTATGTGACATTAGCTTAATGACGAGTTTCGACGGTAACTGAGAGACTGACTTTCTAGCGACACTCGAATCGGGATATCATATACCGACTCCTTTTCGTCCTGGTTCAGATAGGGAAGCTGTGGATCTTTCCAGACACAAGTTGAGCATATCATACTAAACAAAGAGCATAAGAGTACTAACCGACTGTTAAAGGCGTGGTTCGGAATGGCTCTAGCGCTTCCAAGGTCACAATCCACGGTGAAATAGTGGTGCAGAAGTTCTTCCCATTGAAAGGCCCAAGCGGCGTGGACTCCCACTGTTGGATGTCTCTTGCTGACCAGTCGTTCATCAGAACAACGCCAAAGATATGGTCTTCTGCCTCATTAACATCAATGCGGCTTCCCATCTTGTTGCCGCGCCCAATGAATGCAGCAAACTCAACTTCAAAATCGAGTTTCTGGCAAAGACTTTCGGTAGGTATTCCACTTAGGACAATCTGGCCTTTTGGTCGATGAACAGGCGTGCCTGAAATGACAACTGACGATGCCCGACCATGATAGCCGACAGGCAGACTCGAAAAGTTTGGCGGGAGTCCCATTCCAGGCCGAAAGATGTCACAGCACTAGCCAACTACGTTAGCAATAGCAATGGCATCAAGGAAGATCATCAGCCTCGGTTGCCACCACATACATTTTGAGCATGATACCGGCCGACGAAGAAGTCGGTGTAATCACCTATGTGCATCGGCATGTGCATTTTTGCTCCAGACAACGGGACAAGAACTCTATCCCTCCGACCTCGATGATCGCGCAAGACTGGGCCAAGCAGAGTACTTTCATTTAAGATCTCTTGCAACAATTTTCTTACATCCTGATGAACACGCTTCCTTAAACTTGCGTACGCATTGATCGTCGGCTCTTCGAGCGTCGAGCTGTCAAAATCGATTGCAGCAAAGACCTTTTCCTGGGCTAGAGCCTTGAGGTCTAGTACATAATCTCCGATTGCCACACCAATTCGCTGGTCCAGGTCATCAGTGCTGAAGACGCCATATGGAAGGTTCTGTAACGAAAAATCAGAGCCATCTTCAATTGGAATCCACGAGGCCATCGTTTTGCGTTATAGTTTAAATATTTGTTGCTGGGGCTACAGATTTGCTTTGTCTATACACAATTCAATAAAGAAACATATCTTTCAAGAGATTAAATATGAAAATACTCAACGCCTCTGCACTCCTATCTGCCGATGTATCGGGCTAGGAGCCGGGTCACTAATTAGTTTTCCGATTCGGAAAATAGGTTCGACCCTGGTACGATCCTGGGTTATTTCCCGGACAGACTAGCGGGCCTTGTGATTCCCTCACCACACGGCCTGTTACGGGTTGGGAAGAAGCCCTCCTGTCGAAGCTCCTAAGTATGACAGGTTCTCTGATTCAAATCTCTTTTCTTAGACGGACAATCACGTGTAACATAGTGATTCAATGTTCCCCATTTTCCGAGCGCACGGTTGTGAAGTTTTACCTTAAGTAAGATCCCAAATCCGGGGTCCCCAGAAACCCCACAGTTCTAGAGTTGTCACTAGGCCGAATACAAAGCATATACAAGGCATGGAATCTAAGATTGATACTCAACCAGCCGTTCGACATGAGGAGAACGCGGGGCTCGAAAAGCATCAACTAGCTCATGGCATAGTCGATGCTGCACATTTGTTCCAAGGAATGCACGTCGATCCCGAGAGGAGTTTATCATTGCTAACGTATTGCTAGAGGATAACAGTGGTAAGGTGACTGGCCGACTTCTGCTTCCAAGACCTACAGATAACCCCAAAGATCCGTTGGTAAGTCTCGCTTCATTGATATAACTTGAATAGACCAAAGTCGACTAAAAATATACAGACGTGGAGTTTGTGGAGGAAGCATCTCAGCCTCGTCACTATCTGTTACTTCGTCTTTATGTCGAACTACATCACGGCCTCCATCTCACCGATTCTTCTCCCAATTCTGCTAGACTTCAAAATTACCCTGACTAAGGCAAGCTACCTCATCACGTTCAACATCCTTTTCCTAGGGATAGGAAATATATTTTGGATTCCTCTCTCGCTGAAAATAGGGAAGCGCCCCGTTCTTATCCTAAGTTCTGCCGTCTTCTTTGCTTCAAGCATTTGGTCTGCTCGCGCTCAATCTTGGGGATCATTGTTTGCGGCACGAATTATTCAGGGGTTCGGAGCTAGTTCATCAGAGGCTCTGGGTCCAGCCATTGTGGCAGACCTCTACTTCCTTCATGAGAGAGGAGCTAAGGTTGGGTTTTACACTTTCATGATTGCCAGCGGAAGTGCTCTTGGTGGCGTCTTCTCTGGTCTTGTTGCAAATGCAAACCCGGATTGGCGATGGGTCTTTTGGATGAATGCCGTATTGACAGGAGTTTGCTTTCTGGCTACTGTCCTTTTTCAAGCGGAGACAAACTTCAAACGACCGCCTGAATATGAGACCGGCGAAGGCTTAGAAGCGTCCCAATTGCCAGGCATCCGGGCTCGATCGAATGCCAGCTGGGCAAAGTCACTCAGCGTGACATCATGGTACGACAGGTATGCAACTTTATTCCCGTGCATATCTTTCTGTCTAGGGCACTGATCAATCTCAGGCAAACCTCAATATGGCGGCTTTGGTGGAGGCCTTTTCTGACGCTCCAATATCCTGCTGTCGTTTGGGGATCTATTACCTATGGTGTGACTTTAGGTTGGGTTGTCTTCCAACAAACAGCCAATGCATCAGCTTTCCCCCAACTTTATAGATTCAGTAAACTTGCCCTCGGCAACGTTAACATTGCTGTGAGTTTCTTTGAGAGAGATGCATACTCCTGTGCTAACTATGTGTAGAATCTTATCGGCTCAATCGTGGGATGTCTAGTTGGAGGCCCCCTAAGCGACTACCTGGTCGGTATCATCTCAAAGCGTCGTGGTGGCTATTTCAAACCCGAGTTCCGCTTGTGGTGTCTTATACCATCTTTCCTATTTGGACCTATTGGCCTAATGCTCTGGGGTGGTGGGCTCGGGGATCATTTACCGGCTATGGTCGCAATTGCAGGTTCTGGAATCACCTACGGAGTGCTTTGTGCTGTTCCAACTGTTGCGATGACCTACGTCGTTGATTCCTATCGGCCGCTGGCTGGAGAAACAATGACAATCCTTACGGCTTTCAAGAACACCTTTGCTTTCGGGTTAAGTTTTGCTGTAATTCCATGGCTGGAAAAGGATGGATTCGTTAAGGTAAGTTCGTTCTTATACGCTTCTCGCATGCGTAAAGAGCTTTGCTGACAAGTCTTCGAAAGGTCTCTGGGTGGATGGTCTTGATCGAGGGGCTCATATTTCTCACCGCCATCCCGATGTATATATACGGTGAAAGGATCCAACGATGGACAAGCAAATTTGAAGTATAAGAATCAGCAGGGTTTCGATGAGGCTGTCTGCCATCTATTTCTGGGTGGTAAGGAAGTAGAGATTGTCCGGAAACTATTTAGCAGAGCAATATTATACCGGATGAGGTCAATTGTTAAAGGAACCTCGGAAAAGTTATCTTTAAATGCTGTGTAGATAACTCAACTCCTTTCTGAGACCCTCGTCTAAGAAACTAGTAACTTTCTTTGTAATATCTTGTCAGTATGCCATGTGAGAGCAAAAACACCGAGAATATTAATAATTTAAACATTTGAGTGCCTGCGATAACTTTAATGATGAGTGATTAAGTGGTTGTGGTGGGAATGCGTAGTATGCTGTTGCAATCATAAGAACTACCGGGGTACTGGGTGGGCGGCTGAAATTGTAGTTGAATTTCATATTTCATCCCTACCGGCCAGTCTGCCAATTCACCTCCTCATCAGATCTGCCAGCACCTTATCTCCTATGTCCGGCCCCTCCTCCTATCATTCTGCCATCCCACTTCCCAACGTCAACGAACGCTCGTGAGTAAAAAATAAGTCACATCCACATCCATCTTTCCAACGACCGCCGTTCGTTGACCAGGCCAAAAAAAAAAGAAGATAAAAAAAAAAAAAAAAGGTGGTCACCCACCCAACTACTAATCCACCGATCTCAAGCTTGTGTATGGCAGAGCGGACGGGATGCCCAATTCTCTTGAGTCTATGGTCGTATGTATTAGTTCTTGACGCACGGGGGTATATATACCAAATAAGGAGGAGATTTTTGGCGGCCCTCACTGGTGAGATCATTTGGGACGTGTTGCTGCTTTGAATCGGGATATCATGGGACACGGGGTCGGGATATTACCCCACGGGACACGGGGTCGGGTTATTACCCCGCAGATTTCCCCGCGGTGCGTCGTTGAACTTACGGCACCCCTTAGTCCTGCCGTTGAACCCCTAGAACTCATTAATAAAGAGAGGAGGGGGCGACAAGAATATGCTCAAGTCAGACTGCCTCCATCTCTATTGTCTTCGGAAATCCCTTTAAAATTCGACAAAATGGTTGGAAGATATCTAATTCAGAATGCCACAGTGATCTCAGTTGACGCTGCCATTGGCATTGTTCGTAACTGTGACGTCCTTATTGAGCATGGCATCATCACTGCAGTCGCTCAGAACCTCCCCACCTCTACAGACCTCACAATTATCGACGCGACTGATGCCATCGTGTCTCCTGGGTTTGTGGATACACACAGACATACCTGGCAAACCCAGCTGCGAACGATAACTTCGGACTATGTACTATCAGACTACGTCGTCAACATCCGCAATATATATGGCTCCTGCTATACTCCTCATGACGCGTACCTAGGCAACTATTGTGGAGCCCTAGAATCGATCGATAATGGCATCACGTACTTGGTTGACCATTCTCATATCATGAACTCTCCTGATCATGCGGATGCAGCCGTCAAGGGTCTTCAGGACTCCAAAATCAGGGCAGTCTTTTGCTATGGCTTGTATGAAAACCCCGCTTGGGAAGGCTCGAGTGTAAAGAAGGAGCAGGAGATAAAGAACCCGAAATGGAGATGGGATGACGCCAGGCGCATTAGGGAGAAGTACTTCAAGTCCAATCAACCTACCGACCTCCTACGATTTGGGTTTGCCCCTGCTGAAATAGAACGGGGCACACTCGCCGAAGCCATTGATGAGGTTGAATTTGGTAGATCACTCGGATCTGCAGTAATTACTGGTCATGTGGCAATGGGAAAATATGATCGTGGAGCCCATATCGTTCGCAATTTCGAGCAGAGGAATATTCTTGGCCCAGATCTTTTGTTTAGTCATTGTGCAACATTGCATGATGACGAACTAGAAGCTGTCAAGAAAAATGGTGTCTCTCTATCGAGCACTCCAGATACGGAACTTCAAATGGGAATGGGTCATCCAATCGCCTTCAAAGCGCACAAACACGGTTGCGTTGCAAGTATTGGGATCGACATTACCTCAAATAATCCTGCGGACATGTTTCAACAAATGAGGTTACTTCTTCAAGCTCAGCGACATTTGGACAACGAAAAACACCCCATAAGACTTCCAAAAGTATCACAGAGGTGCGAGGAAGTTCTTGAGATGGCAACCATTGGTGGCGCAGCAGCTGTGGGATTGCAAGACGTCATCGGTAGCATCACTCCTGGCAAAAGAGCTGATCTTCTCATTACTCGCTGTGATTCGACTAGAATGACTCCCGTGCATGATCCTGTTGCAGCCTTAGTGTTGTATGCAAATGCTTCCGATATTGATACGGTCTTCATTGATGGGGAGTTAGTCAAGCACAAGGGGCTGCTGACGGGAGTGGACTGGCCCAAGGTACGTCGAGAGCTTTGTGATTCAGCCGCATCTATCATGGAACGATCAAAGAACGCTCCTACTGAAGAGATCAATATTGCTATCATGCAGATGCTTCAAGGTTTTGCGGGCGATGGAAATGGGACCGACGGAGCGTGATGCATGTTTTCTGTTTGTCGCATTGTACTGCTTGATCTCTTTTAAGGACTCCCAGAAGTTTGCGCATTAACTTCAACATTTGAGACTAAGGAGCTTGATTTGAAAGTTGATCCTTGAGTTTGTCATGTAAAAAGCGTTTATATAATCGGTAAATATTAATAACCGACTTCAATGGATGCTTCTAAACCCTTAAAACCCCTATGCTAGCTGCACAAATAACCATAACATTGCAAGCACAGGTTTAGGGAGAGAACTATGAGTTATTATTAACAACTAATAATGATGAATTTGATGATTGCTCAACAGGGAGATATGACACCCTAATATATTACATGAATTGATCCAGTCTACCTAGGCTGCGTAGTATACCACTTAGAGCATCTCGCCTGAATAGGGGAAGGTGTGTAAACCTAACTCGAACTTTCAATTTTCCGAGGTTTTCCGAACCCCGCATTCCCCAATACCCCGCACTCCCTTATATTGTCCCTTGCTCGAGTCATAACTTCCCTTTGGATTCATGCATGATCCATCTGTTATCAAGCTCTACTTAATACTAGCATCATAAACGCTACGGATAATATATGAGATTGCATTTATGATCGGAAAATCCTAAAATCCTTATGTTGGCAGCATCGGGACGGCCACGCAAGGCCTGCAGCCAATGTAAGGGCCATAAGGTACTGACTGAACGTGTGAACTGAACTTGTGACCCTGGCACTTGCAACGCTTTACAAGCACCCTTTTCAAATCCAAATCACGAATAAACAGACTAATGTTAAGCAGGTCCGCTGTTCGGGTGATAAGCCGGTCTGCAGACGATGCTCGCGCCTAAGACACGCTTGCATCTATAGTGCCAAGAGTGTCAATAGTGTCAATGTCCCTCAGGTGGACGGAACGTCGAGTTTATTGCAAAGTGCACGCGTAACAGATACTCCTCCGACACCAGTATCTACTACCACCCCTAGTCGAGAAGAAGGCCATTCTACCTACCGAGGGAGTTATGGAGCAGAAACCACCAAAAACAAGTACCCGATTCCCCCATTGCTTTTGACATCACCTTCGCAAGATTACTATCTCGGGATTCCGGAATCGTTGGTTTCTAGCCTGATCGAAGTATATTACTCTGATGTGTACAATGCTTCTCTGCTGTTGCATAAGCGCATGTTCTTGGAAGCAGTAGCTGCAGGTACAGCTCGTCCTCAAGTCGTTCTGAGTGTCTGCGCGATTGCGTCAATGTATGATTGAAAGCACCAACTCTAGATAAACATAAGTTGACCTTTTTTACATTCAGTTTCCATCTTGACGCCAAGAACCAGACTTCCCTTAAAGAACATGGATTCAGCACACAATGGGCCGAACGTGCAGGCAAGCTTGCTTTCCAAGAAGTCGAAAGCCCGAACGAAGATAACATCGTGGCATTTATAAATCTAGCGCTTTTTTGGTACAGCCAGGGATCCTGGCGGAGGTCTTATATACATAAGGGTATTAAACCTGAACATGTTTTCTTTGATTCAAGGTATTTTACTAACCATTTCAACCGACTTCAGGCAATGCTCTGCAGCTGGCACATCTCCTAGGATTTGGAACCGAAAGACCTGACAAGGAGGGTTCCTTGGAATCAGAGATCCAGCGCCGTCGCTTCTGGGCGTGTTATCTTATGAATTGTCACGCACCGGAGTCTATGTCCGTGCCAGAGATATCGAAGACAGCACAAAAGCTTAGACTTCCCTGGCGAGACGAAGATTTCGAAGCTGGGTTCTGTGCGGAGCCAGGGGTCTCCCTGGATTCTGGACAAAGCAACGGAGGTATCTTCTCCGAATTGGTCAAGGCCATGACATATTGGTATGATCGACTGGTAATGCATACCTGCTCTAGAGCTGACAATATCTAGGCGTGCGGTTTTTAACTTGATCAAATCTCCCGAGTCCAGCATTAGCGCTAGAGTTTCTGACATCCATGCCCTCGATGCTCAAATAGCTGAATGGTGGTCTAAACTTCCTACTTCTCTTCACTTGACGCTTTCTAGCATCTCAGGAACACCTCACAGTGTCCTGCCTAAACTCCTACTCATCCACACCGTTCATCACCAGTGTCTCTGTGCTCTACACTCCTCCATTGTTCCTCTTTTTTCTTGGGGTGCAAGTGACAACACGTGGTTGACTGCACGAAATCTCTCCGCACAAATAGCTTTCGAACACGCCTGCAAGGCTTCTACACTCTTCGAAGCGATCCTTACGAATTCCAACGAATCTAGTGCCATCCCAAGTTTTATTGCATATGCAGCCTACTGTGGATGCGCGATCCAGATTCCTTTCATGTGGTGCTCCGAACCATCAGTCAGGGAGAAGGCACATGCAAACGTCAGGACGAATATCAGAATGATCCATCTTTCGGCGAAGTATTGGAAGTTCAGCGCATTGTTGGTAGGGTTTCTCTCTCCCATTTTCCGCCACAAGTCGGACATGATTCAGGACCGAAAGATAACATTCGAGTAGGAAATCCACTTTCAGTATCTCTACAAAATGCACGCGAAAGACCCCGTTCCTCTCGAAAACGAACCCAAATATCTCGCCGAGGGGAAATTAAAGGGATTTAGAATCAGCGCATCTCATGCGCGTGATTCCATATTAGGGCACAACAGCATTCTATGGAGCAGGGGTGATGGTTATGCAGAATCAGGCGAGGAAGTCACCGATCTGGGGATCCAAGATGAGAATAGTCTTCAACCTTCCGGCTTAACGGGCCAAGACTGTAAGTCGAGTCTCTTACCAAGAATTGCGATGGCAATCAAAACTAATCGTACCTCTTTTGCCACCGTAGTTGCTAGGACTATCACCCCACAGGGCCAGTGTCGTCCTCCCTCGCGGGCACCTATAGCCGAAGAAGATCAGCTACTCACATCTGCGGATCCCAATCCGACCACCATTGTTCAAGAGGACCTCTATGCTCAGCCATCTCCAACTCTGGATTTCTTCCACCCGTTTCTCGACCCCGAGATTCTGGATAATTTCCCCGACGGCGAGGTCTTGGATTTCTCGCAATATGGGACGATTCCATCGAGCTTTGACTTTTTCGACGGTTGGGCTCTTGGTGCTGGAGAGGTTCCGTAGACTAGAGGGAACGAGATGGGGCAAGGTGAGTTAAGGAAGGGTAATGGAAGGAAAGGAAGGGAAGGTGAGGAAAGGAAAGGAATAACGGTGTCATACTACTAGCCGGGGCAGCATCCATCTAAGCACACACCATGGCTTCCCACACTTGGTAATTCTCCTAAACCACCATACCCTCTCGGGTTTATGGCGCGGAATTTACAAACCAAAATTATCACGGCCGAGGTTCACGGAGCAATATCGGATCATTGTTGATGTTGGTAGTGCCGGGTCGGGATATTGGCAATACCGGATCATTGTTGACGTTGGTAGCGTTTAGTCGGGATATTGCGTCAAGGTTACACTTTTCCGATCATGATCGGAAAATTAGAAAGTTACATTTCCCAACTGTAGAATGGGTCTAGAAAAGCGCTTTCCAATCCACCAAGTTTTAAGTAAGAAGGTACTCCCAGCCTCGACATCAAAATCCATCTCCTTCCTTCCACGCCTTGAACAACCAGCCTTGCTTGCATCAAGACCAAAAAAATGTCCACCCCCACCACCACCACCACCACGCTCCCCTCCAACCTCCCCAACCCAACAATCCACATAACAACCCACTCCCCCACAACCGGCAAAGCGCACCTCCACTCCTCCACCCAAAACGCCTGGACCTTCCTCCGCTCCTCCACCATCGGCTTCAACGTCATCTACACCACCTCCCAATTCCCCGCCAGCCTTTCCTCCAACACCGACATCACCACGCACGAGAAAGTCGTCCAATCCGGGACCCTCGGCCTCGTCCAACCCCACGGCACAGTCTGCCGCATCGTCGACTTCGGACCCCAGCACGCGCCGCTCATGCACCGCACGCAGTCGCTCGACTACGGCGTCGTGCTGGAGGGGGAGATCGAGATGGAGCTCGATGGGGGGGAGGTTAAGGTGCTGAGGAGGGGGGATGTTGCGGTGCAGAGGGGGACGATGCATGCGTGGAGGAATCAGAGTAAGACGGAGTGGGCGAGGATGTTGTTCGTGCTGCAGGATTGTGAGCCGGTGGTTGTGGGGGGGGAGAGGTTGGGGGAGG